>CAUYON010125643.1:0-20772 GCA_963573935.1 Arctocebus calabarensis
TTATATAGTGATCAAGAAAATGCCATGAAGGCTATCTGTAACAGTACGATCAAAATATTTCTGAATGTATATGAATCGTGCCCTATGATTGCACCAATGTACATAATTATGATTCAATAAAATTATTTTTAAAAAAAAGTAAGAAAAGGTTATGAAGGATTTGAGTAACATAATTAACTGCTCAAAATTAGTAAATACAAAGAATTTTATAACTAACAGGGGGAAACATATATTCTTTGTAAATACCCATGGAACACTGGTTAAAGTTAATCATAGATGTACATCACTATGAAAGTTTTGAGATAGACTGTTTTATGGTCCATTATTTCACTTCCAAGAAATATTCCACAGAGTCCTTTTTGATTCATCCATGCAGGTTTCAACTTGCTTGGCTCATGGGTGTTGCTGGGAAGGCTTCATTTGTTTCTGCCCACATAGCTTTTATATTTCACCAATTTTGTGTATCTTAAAACTTTTGTGATGACCCATATATAAGGACAAGAAAAATAATCCCATGATTCAACAAGTAGAAATTACAGATTGCACTCTTTAAAGCTTACTATAACACATAAAACTAGATATTAGTAACAAATAGATGATCTTTAAAAATTCCAACCATACAGAAAATTGAAAACCTTCTAACAATTTTTTAGTAGAAAGAGAAATTAAAATAATTAAATCATAGACTATTTGGAAGCAAATAGTAATAATAAGATCTTAATAGGAAGAATCTTTGGGTTTAGCCAAAGCAATAATCTGAATAATATTCATAGTTTTAATAAATGTATTAGCAAAAATAATTACAACTATATGAACCACATATTCAACTGAAAAATTAAAAAGAACAGCAAAATAAGAGTATTTTAAGAGCTATTATACCAGTAAATTTGAAATGAATTAGATACATTTTAGACAAATAAGCCTCAGCAAAATCTACCCAAAAAGAAGTAGAATGTTTGGATAGATTGAAAAGCAAAGGAGAAATGGGAAAAGTAATAAAACTAACTAACTCTAAAGAAAATATAAAATTCAAGTAATTTTATGGGCAAATTTTATCTTTCATTAAACTGAAAATATAAATGTTATATAAACATTTCAGACCATAAAGTTGGAAAGTTTCCAGTGCTTTCTATGAGAGTATCATAACCCCAGGAAAATACATGTGATAGAATCCTGTTTATATCATTAACAAGATGTACATTTATGTATGTATTTTCACATGTGAATTGTGAAAATTCTCAGATTTTACCCATCTTAAACCATTATTAGCAACAAATTATCAAGGTGAGATTGTGAGGAAGGAAAAATAAGGGTGTGAAGTGTATTTTTAATTGTAAATAACTCTACATTATCTGAATTTTTAAAGGACATATGTTACTTTGGTTATTTGCAAAACAATGTTAAACATTCCATTTAAAGAGTTGGGCAATGAGGGGCTTCTGATTCTGTTTTTAACACTCTGCCAGCAGCAAACCAGATTTTTTCAGGTTAAGCCACTTCAGTTTAGTTGAGTCCTTGTAAGCCGAGAGGAAAAAGGAAATTTAGGCAAAGGGAAGAGAAGAGTAATTAGCCCACGGGATTGCTGTGAGGGTTGAATGAGAGAATATGAAATAGTATGAAATGCTGGTATATTGCAAACACCTGATTTGGGGCATCATTAACTTTATCATCACCATGGGCGCTCAGGTTGAGTAGAGAGCCTCAGAGATCAGTGACACTCCCTTCTAGCTGGCAGGTGTTAACCTCGTGCTGGCCAGTCTGGTACAAGCTGTTGAGCGCTTGAAACTTGAGTCATCCAAATTGCTATGTAAGATAAGTGTAAAATACAAACTGGATTTTAAAGACTAAGTTTGCGAAAAGGAATGTAAATATCTCATTATTTTTATATAGATTAGGCCAAGCACGGTGGCTCAGGCCTGTAATCCTAGCAAGCACTCGGGGAGGCCGAGGGAAGTGGATTGCTTGAGCTCAAGAGTTCAAGACTAGCCTCAGCAGGCTCTTACAAGGAAGTATTGTCTGGCCAACAATGAGACCTTGTCTCTACTAAAAATTGAAAAAACTAGGCAGGCATTGTGCCAGGCGCTTATAGTCCCAGTTACTTAAGAGACAAGAGAATTGCTTGAATTACGAGAGTTTATTGCTGTGAGTTATGATGCCATGGCACTCTACCCAGGTACAACCAAGTGAGATGCTGTCTCAAAAAAAAAAAAAGAAAAAAAATTATATTGATTACTTGTTGAACTGATAAATTGGGGAATTACTTGTTGAACTGATAAATTGGGGTTAAATAAAATATTTTACTAAAGTTCATTTCATCTGTTTTCTTTTTCCTTAATGTGGCTGCTAAAATAAATTACATATACAGCTTGCACTGTATTTCCATCACACAGGGCTGTGCCAGCCACCATGCTGTCAGACTTTGTTTCCTGGTGATGAGGAACTTGAGTGCTTCTAGAAAAAAGGCAACCCCGGTATTAAGAAACCCTTCCTTACATTATGTGCAGGCCCCTCTCTCCTACCTGTCCTGGCTCTGCCATCCAGACACGCAGATAGCAGCCCCTCTGTCCCATGGAAAATCTTTGCAAGGCTCACAGAAGATACAATCTGTGGGAAGGCAGTGTGAGAATTCTAAAGCGCAGACACCTCGTCAGAAAGCGGGTGTGGACTTTGAAAGCTGCGTGGAACTTTGAGAGCTTTGAGGCTAGTTTAAGACCTTGCTTTATGTTGACCTTGTTCTGGTTTTAACGTCAGTCCTGTCTTCAGGTACACCTCAGAAAATCTAGAGCCCTTATGTCACTCCCTGTTTTATTAGTAATTGGAAAAGAAATACTCACGGAGTCAAAGTAGTGAACAGTGTTCTCAAAGCTGTGCCGATTGTCATGAACAGAGAAGGGGAAGTTGTTATTTACTGCTTGCTGGAAAAGAGCACGAGAAGAGATGAAAAGGCACGGTCAGAACTGCAGGATGCTTTCAGAACCTGCACGGCGGTGTGGAGCGGGGACGGTGAGGCCGAGCAAGGTGGAGCAAACGGCCCAGGACCACGAGAACGAAAATGTGCGCCACAGCTTAGGCCTTTGCAACTCCACCTTATTGCCAGCGTTCTAAACATTATGGAAATTCTCCTTCAAAACACTTTATGTGGAGGCAAGGCTACAAAGGTGAGTAGGCTGATAGGACCAAAACCTGGGTATGGCTTTGGAGGCCGTGGAGACCAACTTCTTCGTCTGATCAATAGGGATCCCAGAAGACCAGGGCCCTGGGGCAAACTCATAGGGTGAGTCTGGCAGGTGCAAAGTCAACCCCTGCTTCTGCTTCCTGCCACTGCAGTGCCCCTGAAGATGCTCAGGAATCAGCTGGGAAAGCAGACCATGTATGTTTATGAACTATGAGCTGTAACAAATTCTTGTCCACAGAAGGGGCCTAACCTGATGGTCAGGACCAGTAGTCAGGCCCTTCTGGAGAACACCAAGCTATGGGACTGGGAACGCTACCAGCCCTGAGGGTCCAGGGATGGAAAATGAACTGTCTCTTACAAGGAGGTGTTGTCTGGCCCAAACTGCCAATGGTGCCTTACCCTCAGGGAGCCACAGCCTCCTGCAGCTGTGGCCAGAGATCTGGACTCACCTTCTCCCGGATTCTGTATATTGGTGGTAGCTTCTCCTCCACTTGCCGAGACATATATGGACACTGAGGCTCTTTTAACGTAGCAGTTGTGATGGATTCCGGTGTCCTCTGCGTTAGTCCGATGTGAGGGAACTGGAAAAATAGCAAAAAAGGCTTGATTAAAACCAGACACATCTGAATCCCTTAACCAAGTATCTGGACTTCCTCTGTATCGTGATTAAGATGCAATTTGGGTGCTTCTGGCATCCAAAGGAAATGGCATAATGTTTGTAATTTTCAAATTTTCTTTCCAAGACAAAAACAGTGTAATGGCCCAGAGCCATTGGCTGGTTGGTTCAAGTTACAGGGCCACCCCCGCTGTGCTTGAGCCCGGCTGTGGTTCTGCAGCCTGGGAAGGGGTATGGCCCTCAGGGAGTGAGCAGATGTGTCCAAGAAGACAGACATGTGTTATCTGAGATCTCCTCTGGTCAGGGAGCGCCCAGTACTTGGCGCCTGGGATCCAACCCAAGTGTGTGGGGTGGGCCGACTTCCAGCAGTGGAGGTGTGAGGTGGACCCTGAGGCCAGGGGAAGGGGAGGAACAAGGGCCCCAGCTGACCCTCCCCTGGAAATGTGGGATGGTAGAGGGTGGGGGGAAAAGGGGTGGAAGGGCATGAAGCAAGAAGAGTGAAGACAAAAAGTATATTTGAGGGTTCCCTTGCGATCTGCCTACAGAAGGGTGGGGAAGCAGCAGCCTGAGCAGAGGAGGCAGTGCCAACCAGGGCCTCAGCCGACCCTCAGGGAGCTCTGGATGGGAATGGGCCTTGGGAGTTGAGGCAAGGGAATCCGGCCTCTATGTATCTTATTGATCAGTTATTGGAAGTCTGATGCCAGGAAGAGGGGGTGGCCTTGGGAAGGCAGCTCTCTTCAGCCAAGGGAGACTTTGGGGTGGATAGGGAGGCCCCACTGTCCATGCCAGAGCAATGAGTCCTTTCTTCCTGGAGGGGATTTGCCTGGCACTTCGTGGCCACAGCAGCTCAACCCAATTTATGTGAATGTCATCTCTTTTCTTTTTTTTTTTTGTTTGAGACAGAGTGTCACTCTATCGCCCTCAGTACAGCTCACAGCAACCTCCAACTCTTGGGCTTAAGTGATTCTCTTGCCTCAGCCTCCCAAGTAGCTCAGACTATAGGTGCCCGCCACAGTGCCCAGCTATTTTTGTTACAGTGGCCATTGTTTAGCTGGCCCAGGCTGGATTTGAACCCACCAGCCTTGGTGTATGTGGCTGGCGCCGTAACTACTGTGCTACAGGCGCCAAGCCTGAATGTCATCTCTTAAAACCCACCTTAACAGACTGACCTCTCAAGTAGGGATCTCCAGAAGAAGAAAATGAATGGACATTAAAATAAGCAAAGGACGAGACTCAACTCTTGGTGAAAATGCCCAGCCAAGGAGAAAGTAGCACAATGTGGGGGGGGGACGCCGGCTACAGGTTCAGAGGGTCCAACTCCTTTACCAGCCTGTTCCCTTACTAGGTGAGCCTGATGCAAGACACTGAAATTTTCTGAGCCTCAGTATCCCCACCTGTAACATGGGAATGATAATAGCTACCTAATCTGGTAGATTTGACTAAAAAAAAGAAAGATACATGCACCCCGGTAGTGCTCACCGTCAGCATGGTCTATTTTTGCTGACAGCTGTCCCCTCCCTTGTCCCTAAAATTGCTGCCATCGCCTCTAAGCTAATCCTTCTTCCTTCTTTTGGAATCTAATGACATTGGCCAACGTTGCCATTCTCTGTCTCTCCCGTCCTTCTCAAGTCACAGCATATCACTGTGTATTCACTCAGGTGACTTTTGATGAATGTCAGCACGAGAGCATGTTTAGTAGGCTGCCGCTCTGTAAGAAGCTGGGAACGATTACATTACATATACTGGACACAAGGAGGTGCATTCTCTGCAGAATGGTGGAGAATTCTTTGAGAAGCCACGGACTAGATGACAGATAGCAGTGGCCACGTGGAGAACAGGAGGAAAGAAGCAGGACATCTAGAAGCAGCACCAGTTAAGTCTTCCACGACCTCAACAACCACATGTAATGTCCAAGAACACGCCGAATAAAAGATCTCCCATAGTGCACATTTGAATGGATCTGTCTGGGGTGAGGAGAGTAGGAATGGGGGGGGGGTCAAAGGCCATAAAACACCCACATGAACCAACACGTCTTAAAGGGTACACACACTCCCCAGCCCCTGCCGGGAATGGCCACAGACACAGGGAAAGGGATCAGAGAGTGAGGGGCCTTTCCACTCACCAGCATTTTACACCACTTAAATGTCTCTTAAGTAAATGTGTATATTGCATTGTCTTTCTTCACAACAAAAATAAATGTCTTTGTTCCTGATTAGAGCTGTAACACATACTCTTGGCTTAAAAAAAAAATAAGCTTACACAATACGGAAGAACATGAAAGAAGGAAGTAAAACTCTTCTGTAATCCTAGCATGCTTTCCTTCACTATTCAGTGGCCATCTTTTTCACATATCCTTGTAAGAACAGATATCCAGATACATGTACAATTTTGCATATGTGACAGCGTATTACAAAAGCGATTCTTAAAATTTATGAAATACCCTGTCATTTAACAGAAACTTTTGGTTGGCTTTCTCTACAGCTACCCCAGATCACAATATTAACACCTGAGCTTTCATATGATCATCTACAAACAAACACCTATAATTGTCAGAGCACTGATACTGCTTTACAAAAATCCAATAATGTTCTATAATCCCAGCACTCTGGGAGGCCGAGGTGGGCGGATTGCTTGGGCTTAGGAGTTTGAGACCAGCCTGAGCAACAGCTAACCCCATCTCTAAAAATAGCTGAGCGCGGTGGCAGGTGCCTTTAGTTCTAGCTACTCAGGAGGCTGAGCCAAGAGGCTTGCTTGAGCCCAAGAATTTGAGGTTGCTGTGAGCTACAACACCATGGCACTCTACCGAGGGAGACAGAGTGAGACTCTGTCTCAAAAGACAAAACAACAAAAAAACCTAGATCATGTTGTGCACATTGCTTCATACCTTGCTTTTCTCACTTAACAATATACTCTAGAAATTGTTTCCAAGTCCATCTGTATTCTATTTTTTAAGTGTTTTCAAATAATTATTTCTTAAAGGTAAATATGAATAATACAAAGAGCCTCTGGGCTGATATCCTTTCCCAACGCCCCTACTCTGGTATGACTAAATCGACACATCTCTCTGGAAAGCATTGGAAAATCAGGCCGTGGGTGGGAAGGTTGTTCTAACGTGGAGAATGACGGCTCTCACCAGTGAAATGACAACCGACTTGGGTTCATTTGTATTCTGTAAATCTGTGAACTAAATTGCTGTTTAAAAAAATGGCTCTAGCATTTTAATTTCACTCTTTTAAAATATATATTTAATGGCTATAACATGATAGCTGTGAAATAAACCCTTCTGTTAGATATTGTAACCGTGAAATATAGCTTTTTAACTAGTTGGCGGTGAAATTTTTGCAGCCTTCAGTCACTCAGTGACTGAAATATTAAATAGGAAGGTGAAAGTGTGTAGAAAAAGTCTTTCAAATCCAGCAACATCCAGATTACAACCAGCAGGGTCAACTGCAAAATGACTGTCACCTCTAATGTGGCAATTACTGTCCTCCCAAATGGGCTGCTGCTGACTCAAAGCCAACAATTTCTTTAATTTTCCCAACTCATCTACAAGTTACTTTAGAAACTTCATGATCAGCGCTATTCCTTTTATGCTCTTAGGTGCTGAGAGCAGAAAAGACTTATACCAAGGGCTCGAGTCAATATCTAGGGGACAGTGCCTCTTCTCCTAAAACCCCAAAGCATGGGGCAGCTTTCTTGTGCTCTTGATAGGAGGATGAATGAAATATCTGCCTATGAGATAATGACTCATTTTCTCCCTTACAATGGAACCTGACTTTGGAGTAGCAATGAATGTGGCTGCTTTAAAAATACCTCTCCAGACTCCCTCGCAGCTAAATTGACGTCACAACCCAATGAGATGGAAGCCCACGTTTGCAATGCAGGACTCCTGGGAAAGCATTGCTTTTTCAATATGAAAGGACAGACTCTTGTATTTTCTGTCTTGTTGTCCTTCGTCCCCTTATTTTCCTGCCTAGGTTGTGGGCTCCTTGCTTGGAGGCACAGGCTCCACATTAAGGATGGCAGAACAGAAAGCTAAAAAGAACCTGGGCTTCTGATGACCGTCTTGAGCAGCTATACTGGGCTGCCTGCGTCTGAATTTTATTGTCTCTTGAGAAATACAAAACCCTGTTTGGTTAAGACAGTGTAGCCAGCCTTTTATAATATTCAGTCAAAAAACAATCCTGACTGATAGATAGGTGGTAGAGGGGAAGCTAGTTAGTCTGAGAAAACTCTTTTTCTTTTCATGGGCAATTAGCATTATGTAGTTTACACTATTCCTCATTTCACTTTGGCTGCCAGGGAACTCAGAGTCAAATTTAATGCCCAAATATCTGAAACATGGGCCTTTATGTCATATGTTATCTGTTATATATTTTCCTAGTCTCGTCCTCTTATTCTAAAGTATATTTAAACTGGTTATAAATTTTTGCTTCATTTATACTTCAGCATTTTATTGTATATATTTTCCACACATTAATTTAAATTTTTGTGGAATGAAACAGGGTATACTTTTTGGTGTATGTGTGTGTGTACATATATAAACATAAACATACACAACACATGTGTTATAGTTAGCAAGTATTGAGAAGTTACTGTGTGGGCATGCATTCTACTGAGCACTCGTGAATGAATCATTTATCCCCACAATAGCCCTCGACCCTTGGGACATTATGCTCAAATTCTATGGACAAAGAAGCTGAGATTTAGAAAAACTAAGCTACTTAGCCACGGTTAGGATTCAGACCCAGACTTGCTAAAGTCTTTTCTGTTCCTTTTTTTTTCTTTTAAACAAAAATTTTTAAACAGTTTTCTACCTATTGCTGCCCTCATATAAGTTGACCTCAGGTTATTCTCTGATGCAGTCTCTTGCTGTAAGTGTAGGGAGGGTGTTAGCAACAGTCCACTGCTGGGATTCCCCCTTTACCGTTTTGTGAATGAAGAGTAGAAATTAGAAAGGGAAAAGACATGTCAGTACATGAAATACACACGGCAAAGAGCAAATCAGAGAAGCACTTGAGCCACCAAGGCTGAGATCTCACACTTGGCTGTGACCCAAATGTGTCTTGGAGATGTATAATAGCAATAAATTCCCCTGGGCTTTGTAAACGGTATCCAGAGAGAGGAGCCTAGGGAAGAGCCTGAAGCTGGAAAGCGAAGTTTTCAAATGATCGAGATGACTAAATGATGTGTCCTAGAATCTTCCTTCACAGTCTGGTGGCACTAAGGGAATTAGATTGTGAACCAACAGAAATTTGTTTAGAGAGTTCTAGCATAACATGGATTCCTTCAGCAAATGTTTGTTGAGTGCCTCCTACTTCTAGATTCTATTCTAGGCTTTGAAGATACGTCTGTGGATAAAAAGGGCCAGGATCCCAGGCCTCAGGGAGCTTGATTCTAGCAAGGGGAGACACAGCGTGCACATAATAGGAGTTATGGAGAATGTCAGAGGACAGGTGTTATAGAAAAAGGAAAAAGAAGAGAAGGCAACAGCTCCTGCCTGGAGGACGGCACACAAGCGCCCATGTGCTGAGCATTTCATGTGCATTATTTCATTCAATCCTCCCACAAATGCTAGGACATTCCCATTTCACAGATGAAGGAACTGAGGTCAAGTGAAATGAAGTGACTTGTCAAAGGTCATGGGGTGGTGGGTAGCAGAAGTGGGCTGTGAATCAGTTCCGTGCTCCTGATCACCCCCATGTGGCAAGAGAAGGGGCCTCGGGGTGCGGCCTTCCTTACCCATCTTCCATCCTTGTCCAAAGGTGGGTTGAAGCGTCTCCCTTTGGCCATTCTCTCCAGGAAGCCAGAGGGGGCCGAGGGGGGCTCTCACTAGTCCATGGCATCAGCCCTGCCCATCTGGAAGCCCCTCTTCCTCCTCCTCCTCCCTGAACTGATCTTTGCGTCTCAGTCTCTCCCAGGAGAGCCTCCCCAGCCCGGGGTGCCCAGTGTTGCCATGGAGTGGGTGCTCACGCGTCACAATGGGCGCAGGGGTCCCTGCCACTGGGTCCTTGCAGCTGCCTCCCCACGGTGTGAGGCAAAGAGCCAGCACGTCCCAGCTGACGAGGCCCAGGGATCAGGTCACGCAAGTGAGGACAAGACAATCTTGGGGTAATGGCAAGTTCTTTGTACCTTCCAAGTCCCCAAACCAATCTGTTTGAGTTGGATGTCCCCATGGAAACCATCTGTCCCAAACCTTTCCTTTCGTCAGAGACGCTGACCGAGTCCCAGCCTGGGGCTGACTTTGCCCACACCAGTAACATGGCTGTGCCGGGGACTCAGGCCACCTCCCAGCTCCTTCCTTGGCAGCCGCTGTGTCCATGCTCAGACCCAACCGTGGGACACACTCGCAGCCACTCTGACCTGCCCGACACGGCGCTGCAGCCACACGGAAGGCACATTCCGGAACGTTATTGCTCGCCGGGCACTGTGCTACACTAAATACTTCGCTTGTTTTATTTTTCCTCTGTGACAACCTGGAAACGAGGGTCATACAGCAACGGATGGGGTGCCGGAAGTCACACCAAGGTCATGGGCCAGTTCCAGAGCTCACAAGCCTTTCCAATGGCCACCTGGCCATCCCGAGGCTACAAAGGCTGCTCCCGAAATCTGGCCTTTCTCTCCGGGGCTGACAGGCCAGTCCTGCCTCCCTGCTACGTGGCAATGTGCCTCCTTTTCCTAAATGCCGTCCCATGTGAAGGTAAGAGGAAATGTACAGGAGACTGTGTCCAGCTCTGCCTCTGGCTGACATGTGCCCTCACCCCCAATACCCCAGTCTTCTCCCCGAGTGTTCTAACAAGTCACCATGCAGGCGACACAGGACCTTGCCCTCTGCCAGCACTGTGGGTACTGGGAGGTAGGCTGCTAGATGCAATGCCAGAGGCTGAGCAGTCCTCTCACCACTGGATGCCCGCAGTCACATGGAAAGGGGGGGGCAGCCTCCTTGGTGCCAGGGAGCCACTGTACCAGCTCTAGACAGGCAGCCCTGTCCCGTGTGGAACAAACCCTCCCCAGGCTTCCGCTACCCTGCTGGCAAACAACCTATCCAGAATATTTTCAACTTTCCTGGGCACTGCCGTCTCCTCTCCAAAGTGGCGGTGTAAATGTGCCCTCCCAGCAGCTCGAGGGAGTCCTGTTGTCCTGCAGCCTTGCCGAAGCCTGGTATTTTGATCAGGACCAAGTTTGGCTGGGACAGGAAATGTCCAAGAACAGAGGCTTAACCATGGTAGACATTTGTTCTCCCTGTGTAGACCAAGTCCAGGGGGAGTTCATCCAGCTGTCCAGGGTCCTCACAGATGAGGTTCCCTCCTGCCTGTCACACACTGCAGGGCCCCAGAGGTGGCATTTGCATTCCGGGCTGCAGGGTGGAAGAAGGGAAGGCGAGGGAAAGAGTGTGTCCCAACACATCACATCAAACCAATCCAGCCCCTTGCAGCCTGACATCCTCTTTTCATTGGCTCAGCAGATCCTTCTGAGGAAGAATCTTCCTGGGAGCTGCCACACAGAACTCCCTGCCATGGGCTTCGGGCACGTGGCACAGCTTGCTGGAAGGGGGCTTCGGATAATAGGCTCTGTCCAGGCTCATTCTCCAGCTGGAAGTTTTATAACCATGGCAGAGACAAGAGAACTAATATCAAAGGACACCCAAAGGCCCCGAAGGGGTGTCCTCCTAAGTTTAATTTGAATTTCCAGGAATTCTACTGAGAATAAGCTTAACTTCCTTCCTTACAGCACCAGCTGGCCAGTGGGGCAGAAGAGGAGGAAGCCTGCCCCCTTCTCTGCATTGTAGGCACATAGAACCTTGCAAAATGCTTTTCCTGTACTTGGTAAAAATCACAAAGGACACATATGAAAAGCACGTCAATGTCTGCCGAGTACTTTTACATTCACTGTTTTACATAACTTTCAAAACAATCCTAAGAAATGAGCTGGTTATTTTCTTTCTACGTTTCCCCTTCCCTTTCATTCTTCACCCATCCCTTCCCTGTTTGGCACCTGACTCTGGCCCATGGGGACTGTATCCCCTATGCCCCTGCCCTTTGGAAGTATCGAAGGAATGAAGGGCAGGAAGAGAGAGCCCAAGGCTGGGGTGTGCTGGTAAACGGTTCACAGCTGGCTCTCCAGAGAAAAGGCTGATTTGTGGTGGTATCTGCCAGTTTCCATGTGGCATAAATACTTCCACCAGGGTGGATTTCAAGCTGCCAACATGGCTGAACATGGAGTTGGGAAGAGACATGCACAGGAGGCTCCAGTCCATCCCTGGGACGAAGTACTTGTCTCCCGGGCTCTGTCCCTACCAGGCCCTGATTTGGAAGAGGCGGTGTTCCTTCACTCCCCTCCACAGCTCCTGGGGGGCAGCCCCAACCCACGGTTGCAGCTCTCACTCTGCCTGCCCCTCCTACCCCTCGGGGGCAGGTAGTGGGTCCTTACATGGGCCCTGTTTTATGCAGATTAAGGGAATTAAAGGAATTCTCTTGTAATTCTACTCAATAATGTAACAGGGTTAAGGAAGTGCAACAGAATGACCTTTTTTTTTATTGTCTTTATTCTGAAATCATAGCTTAAATCATGGCCACAGTCCCTCACCAAGGTGAGCTCACCCAGGCCAGAGACACCATGTGCTAACCTGGTGGCCATCACCAGGGAAAGCAAAGCAGGACACAACCACCCAGGTGAAGGTCATGGGCGGGAGCACATTCTGCTTCCCCTGCAGCCTAAGTCTACAGGTAAAGTCAGTACAGAGTAAGGAAGCTAAAGGCTCAGAATTTTAAAACCTAAAAACAGTGCCATTCCCAGCACAGTATTTTACCCACCTTTGCTTTGTCTTCACCAATGGAGCAGAAAATCTTTTAGAACTGAAATCTCATTTTTAAATATATTTTGCATCTCCTCTGGATTAAGTCCTACGCTCTGTTAAACAAGGTACATGATCATTGGTTAAGGTATATTCCAATTTTTTCCATTTGAATGATTGTTAAAACTTCTCACAACTTTGTCCAAGGAAATCAAAACTGAATCAAGAAAACCTAGCCAGGAAAAATGAAATTCCATTTTTCTTCAGCTAGGATTTCGCAGTCTCAAGTTGAGGTAGGGCTGTTCCCTATTGATGTTATTATTAATATTTTCAGAGGTTTGGGTTACTAGGCTGCACTTTTCAACCCACTATTCTGAAACTGAGTCTGGTCGCACTTAGGGTGCTCAAAGTACTAGGGCTGAGGGCATCAGTGGGCCACGCCCTGCCCTGCCTCTGCCTTGTGACTGTGGACCTCACTACTGGTGCAGTGGTTCAAAACACCTAGCTAGGGAGTGTCTGTAAAGGCAATAGCGGACACATGGCAGAATCCAGCCGTTCATTCAACAAATAGTGGGGCACATCCACCACGTGCTGGCACTGGGGCAATCACCAAAAATCAGTTCTTTATAAATAACAAATCATGAATGTGGCAGTGGGTCCAAAGGCCAGCACCCCAGATAACTGAGTAACCAAAAATCCTTTCCACTCAACTATCTACATCACTTATAGCAAATTATTTTGCCCAGTGTATTTTTTGACATGACAGTTGTTGTGTACTTTGAATTCTCAATCGCTTACATCCAAAGTGTTACGGATTTTCTGAAAATTAGATGCACCTGTGACTTCCATGTTTTCCAACACCGTATGCCCGTCCTTGTTTTCTGACTTTTTTGGAGAGAAAGTGGTAGAATTATGGGAATTTTGCAGGAAAGTTTTCACATGTGTGTCCACACATGCCCACCCCATGGGTGTACCCATAAATATGCAGGCATGTTAAAGCTTGTCAGTTTGTCCTCCACCCAATGAAAGTTCCCTTTTTATGTTTCTGTTCACAAATCCTGAACAATTAAACATGCATTTGGGGAAGGTCAAGCCATTTGTATGTAAAATGTTGGCCATCTGAGAAATTCTCGGGTATTTGAATTAGAAAACATGTTTTTGTTTTACCATGGAGAGTAGGTCTGGATTCTTTAGCCAGATAGATACCAAATCGGAGGTGACCCAATTGTACTTACCATTTCTTATGTAACGTGATTCACGTGGAACTAATGGCAGTTGTAGTGGGTGTACAGCACACTTGTATGCCACCTTGAAAAGCATTCAGACGTCTGTAACGTGAAGCGCATTTTGTTTCACCTTATGTTGCAAAGTGTCTGGAAACTTAAGTGGATCCCCCTCCCTGATACTCACAAAGACAACTCCTGGTTCAAGATAAAAAGACTGAAGAGGCAAGAAGGGTAAGCTGAGCAAATGGAAAGTTTCTTAATTTGAAAGGTAGAAACGCACTGTGACATTTACAGAAATTCTTAACTCTGTTGACCTGCGTGACGCCCCAAATTCAAATTTCATAAGACATCGTTACTGTAATGGCTAAACTTCTGACGTCCTTGTGAAACATGAATTTGAATGGCTATAAACCTTTTGAGTCATTTCTGGAAAAGTTTTTGGTTAATTGATAACTTGGAGAATTCTCTCAAAGTAAGTGCTTCAGTCTAGCAAATTGTGCTACATATAGTGATGGAAACAGTAAATAAAGTCTCCGGCCCCACAGAGCTGACAGTCTGGTGGAGGAGAAGGACATTATCACACAATTAATTGGTGGTGATTGTGGTGCACAGTGCTTCATGAGTGTATGCAGTGGGACTGAAATGAATCTGAAAGCTGACGAAGAATGAAGAATGAGCCGTGGGAAGAGGAGACAGCTTCCCAGGCAGATGGACAGCCTGTTGGAGCCCTGGTGCTGGGAGGAACTTGGCTCACTCAGGAAACTGAAAGGAGGCCAGTGGGGCTTCTATGCCACGGAGAAGGGCACAGGTCGCAGCAGAGGCTGGAGGGGGGAGCAGGAGGCGGGTAGGCTAGGCAGGCTCAAGAGCTGTGGACAGGTAACCTTGCCCTCTGCGACCTTGACCAGCTGCAAGGTCAGAGGAGGCACTGATGCAGGAACAGTCAACAGCGGCAAAAAAAAAAAAAAAGCTATTGAGAGTGTTAGTCTTTTGACAAAAAGCACCTTAGAAATATGACTCATCCTGAAATGCAAGCAGGCGTGTTGAGTGTGTCTGTGCTCTGTCCAAATTCCAGAAAAGACAGGTGAAAATACTTAGGTTGGTTCCTCTTGCTCCGCTTGCCGGGGTTTTTATTCCTGTTTCCACGTCTGTGTCTCAGTGTTTGCGGAGACCCACGTGAAGACTTTGCGCTATTGTTTTCACCCCCAGGAAAGATTGCTGCCTTTGTCCTCGCGCAGTTTGAACAGAAGAGTCCTCCGAAAACACAGAATAAAAGACAGTGGTAATTACACGTGTGGTTCAAAGGAAGAGCTCCCAAATGAGAAACGCCAGCCTCTAGGATCATCAAGCAGAATGGCAAAATAAATATCTATTTTTCAGCTGAAGAGAAAATGAACGGTGTCTCAGAACATGGCAGAACGTTGATCTCTACCCCACACAGCGAGAGAATCAGGGAGGCAGGGGCCCTAGCGAAGGACAGGTCTGTAGGCCTTTTAAAAGCCTCCCTTTTCCTCTATTTTGTACTATAAAACATAATGGAGATTTCATCAACTTGGCAGGAAATTGCAAGCTAATAAAAGAGCCTTGTTACAAAGATTATAAGAAGACAAAGTTGTAAAAGACCGACTAGGGCAGAGCTCTGGCTTTCAGCTTCACTTTCTCCAACTCAGCAGGGATCCAGGGTTCATCAACTCAGTTCATCTTGTGACAATTACCAAGACAATTTGTCCCTTCTTGCTTTTGCTCTTTCTTCATATTCCAGAGAATTTTTGCCCATCCATGTGCCTTGAAAAGGCAAATGGGAAATATACACGGCATTAAGTCACCTGCTTAGTGGACAGCCAACAGGGTGTGACGGTGAAGCCAGTTCAGACATGTTTCTTGCTCAAAGGCTTGTTCTCTGTGGCTTTGCCCTCTGCTCTGACTCAGAGCATCTTGCCACCAAAACAGCAGCTGTCTTTTTCCCCTACTTCTAAAGCGGTATTTTTCAGCCTTCTTTATCTCAGAGCACACTTGAACCTGTACTTAAACTTCTGCGGCACACTTAAATTATGTTGATTTAAAAAAGAGTAAAAAGGGCTTGGTGCCTGTAGCTCAGCAGCTAGGGTTATAGCCACATACCCTGGAGCTGGAGGCTTTCAATCCAGCCCAGGCCCGCCAAACAACAATGACAACTGCAACCAATAAATAGCCGGGTGTTGAGGCGGGCACCTGTAATCCCAGCTACTTGGGAGGCAGAGGCAAGAGAATCACTTAAGCCCAAGAGTTTAAGGTTGCTGTGATGCCATGGCACTCTACTGAGGTCGACATAGTGAGACGCTGCCTCAAAAAAAAAAAAAAAGAATGACTGGGGAAAAGGGAGAACCCACTTATACCTGGCACGGAACCTTACCCAGAGTCGTGGCTCAGGGAGCACAGGGAGAGATGGTGAGCTGGATACAACCTATGATCTAGAACAGTGGAAATCTGATGAATTAGGCAAAGTGAGACTCTGTCTCAAAATAAAAACAAAAAATAAACTAAGAGTAAAAAGAAAGAATACACTTATTGCAGAAAGTAATTAATGGTCTTTAAAAATTTTCGCAGCACATGGGTTGAAAATCCCCGCTCTCATGTTTGCGCTGGCTGTGAGGCAGGGCGCCCCCTCCGGGGTGCTCCAGCTGTGGTCCTTGAAGCATGGGCATCACCGGGGGGAGGCGATGGAGCCTGTCACACACAGTCTCCGGCTTCTCCTTGGCCCTGCTACATCAGAATCGCACTTTAAGATTCCTTGTGTGAGTCTGGTGCTTCGTAAAGCCTGAGAAGCACCTCCTTAGAGAGTCTGGAGGCACAGCTTCGCCATGTCTGTTTTTAACACTTCCTCAGTTTCTCTAAGGAAAGGACAGTGGGTTGAGGGAATCCCTTGGGCGATCGACCTTGCATCTGCAGACAAGCCTCCTCTCAACCTGCTGCCTTTCTTTGGGACTCGGAAGTCAAAGTTGGAGCTTGAAGAGTTGAGTTTGCATCACGTTGACCTAGGAGGTTTTCTCTCCGGAGCCCCAAACCTGTCTCTGCTGTACCATCCCCGCCTTCCTGCGAGCCAGACGTGGAAGGAGGGAAGCGGATAATGTCTTTCCCTGGAGGGTCCTGAGACTCATGCTGTTTCTTTGCACAGTTATGTAAACATGCCTCAGCGTGGCTTTCTTAATGTTTAATTTAGGTTGCTGCCCCATTGATTCGACTGTGGCTCGGCACATAAGAGTAAACCAAACCCGTGGTTTTGCCACGCCACGGTCCAATCGTTTCGACTGCACACCAGTGACCACATGAGGGCTGTGGGCCTAATTAAGCACTTAGTCGATAACCCGTTCCCTCTGGACTGAGTCATTTGCTCTGTCCACTGCGGAAACGAGATCAAGCTGGGCAGTGAATGCGGGTAATTCATGCAGGAAGAACTCATTTAAGATGAGGGGGGATTGATTTGAATTGGTTATTTCAGATCCACGAGAAAAAGGTGCAACCTCTTCAGGTGTTTATTCACGTTGGTGGGCTCACAGATTTGGGAACAGACTCTGTCATTGGTATGCACACAGCTCCCGGCTGTATGATTTTTTTTAATTTGATGCATCTAATTGTTCTGCAGCGAGATAAGAACACTCCATTTTATCTGAAGTCACAAGACAGCTTATCGACTGCCCGTCTTACTGTCTTACTGGCACAGCACGTAATAGCATTGTTAGGGGAAATGTCAGCGGAGGCACTGAAGGGTGGAAAAACACGGAATCAAATTTCTCACGTGACAATAGCTCAAATATTTGTTGGGCTTTTGCTTCCCCAGAATAGTGGCTGAGGAGTCTTTGCAGGCTGATTCGATCGGCCACAGTACAGTGTCTGTCCAGCCAACCCAACCAGCGGTTACGTGTTTTAACAAGCCCTCCTCCCTGCCTCCTCCCCGAAGAGGTCCAGCTGCCCTTCCCCACATGTTACCAGTCGCTTTGCAGAGAAATCGTTTTCATAACATCCCGAGCGTCCTGAGACTTCATGTTGTATTCTTTCATCAGCCATCTGCCCGAGTACATGCCTCCATGAGACATCTTCCTCGGCTGGCATAATTAAGAGATCCTTTCCCTTTGAATGTTGTGTCACATTTACATTCAAAGTTATTTTGCTGTCTTTGCCCTTGCCCTCAAGGAATTGTGGGAATTCAAGTTAATAGGCTTTTAATGGTTCTGTGATAACTGTGATTATAAACTGTGAATCAGATGGAGGGAGCATCCAAGTTCAGCTGCATTTCACGCAAAGGCACCACTGTTGCTTTTGATCCTCTGTGGAGATTCCGTTTTCCGTGTTCTGACACCACCATCCTTAAAAAAAAAAAGAAAAAAGAAAAATTAAAAGCACCTCATTTGCTTTGCAATTGCTTTGATAACAATTTTAAAGGCTTTAACTACACATGCTCCTTTTGATATGTTAGTGGTATTTAGAAACACATCCTGTTACTAAAAATTAAATTTCAAAGGCTACAATTGTGTTTCCTGCTTCCTTTTAGAGGGGAAGATTTTGGGTTTATTTAAAACACATGCAACATGTTGGACACACACACACACATTCCCTCTGCCTTCAACCTTTCACTGCCAAATATTTAGAAATAAATTTTTACTGTGTTCTCTGAACATATAATTACTGCTTTGAGGCTAGCTAATGAAAATATACTTTTCTTTGAAACATGTTGGCTTTACTAAATGAGCCTGTCCTTGTGAGTCCATAGATGAATTGATTTGAGCCTCCTTGAAAAAAGAAGCATCTGATCATTGTTGCCAGATGTCTCAAGAAAGCCTGCCAAGCTGGGGCTGGAAACGCAGCCTTAAAATAGTAGGCACGTGATCTATCAGCCAATTCAGACCCTCAGAGCAAATGAGCTCTCGTCTCATTGGCCAGAACAGCTATGACTTTTGTGTGGACAGCCCAGAGACATTCCAGCTAGCTTCTCTTACTTTGTTGCTGGCATCTAAAAAGGTTACAATAATCAATCAGAACTCGGTTGTTAAAAAAAAAAAAACTGCCTTACTGAAACATCTCAGCTCACTGCCCAGGACCACGCCTCTGAGCCTCCCTAGAGACCAGGCCACCATCTAGGCAAAATGATTCCTGTGATTTGAATACGTAATAGGAAATGGCAAAGCCCTTGCTGACATTGGCCTTTAGAGACAAGGTCTTGCTCTCAGGCAGAGGAGTCTTCACCTACAGACCCTCTGTCGGAGGTACCCAGTAGGAAACCTATGGGAATGACGGCTGAGTAGAAGAACAATGAACATGTTGTCTTCTTGAATAGCACTGTCTACATTTGGAGGCTGCATTCACCTCAATTTTAAGAGACATTTGAGCCCAAGGCAGTGGGTAAGATTGGACCCTTAAAGACCTGTTGATCTATAAGAAGCAAAGACCTGCTATATTAGGAAGTCTCACCTACAAAAAGGTTGGCTCTCACTTGAGGCACTGTTCAATGGTGCCAGGCCTGGCATCAGGAGCAAGAATTAAGAAATTGCTATTGGCAGCAGGGAGTAATTGGGTAGCAATGGCTCCAAAAAAGCCTTTAAAAAGCCATATTTTATGGTCCAGCAATTCTGCTTCTGAGAATTTACCCCAAGAAAATATCCATGTATTTGCACAAAGATTTATCCCTAAATATCCTCATTAAAGCATTTGTTAGGGGAAAAAATGGAAATTTAACAAACAGTAGTCTTCCCTTTATTCAAGGAGAATACATTCCAGGACTCAGTGGATGTCTGAATCTGCCAAGTATTTAGAAATGATAATTCCAATTTAGGATTTTTCAACTTTACAATATTGCTAAAGTGATATGCATTAGTACACTCCTTGACTTACAATGGTGTTTGACTTGTATTTTCAACTTACAATGGGTTTTTTAGGATGTAAGCTCAAAGTTATGGAAGTCAAAAGAAATCTGTTTATACTGTTTTTTCCCTATACATACACACATAAGATAAAGTTTAATTTATAAATTAGACATGGTAACAGATTAACAGTAATAACTAATAATAAAATAGAACAATTATAAAAACAAAATATTGTAATAAAAGTTATGTGAATGTGGTTTTCTTCTCTTTTTCACTTGCTTTCTCTCTCTCTCTAAATACTGTGATGCTTTTGGACTGCAGTTGATAACTAAAACCAAAGAAAATTAAACTGAGAATAAGAAAGGACTACTGTAAATTCAACTGAAGCAAATTCAGTCATGAAAAATACACAAACAAGAATGTCACAGAAAAATACTTATTTTTAAATAAAAAAGAAAGGTAAGAATGGGTATAGTGGCTCTTGCCTGTAATCCCAACACTTTGGGAGGCCAAGATGGGAGGATGAGAGGATTGCTTGAGGCTGGGAGTTCAAGACCAGCCTGAGCAACATAGTAAGATCCCATCTCTGAAAAAAAAAAATGCCAAGTGTGGTAGAGCACAGCTATAGTACTATTTATTCAGAAGGCTGAGACCATAGCTCACTTGAGCTCAGGAGTTTAAGGTTGTAGTGAGCTGTGGGCTATAATCATACCCCTGTACTCCAGGCTGGGCAGCAAAGCAAGACTCGTCACACACACACACACACAAAGGTAAATACATATATAGAATTACAGAATAATCCTGCTTTGTAAAAGTATTTACACATGTTTATGGACAAAATGACAGGTTTCACAAATATTTCAAATTATTTGGTTCTTTTCCAAGTGTTCATAATGAACACACATTGCTATTGTGATGAGAAACAAAATTTAAAGGTTTGTTTAAAAAAGAAGGCATGAGGCTCGGCGCCTGTGGCTCAGCGGGCTAAGGCGCCAGCCACGTACACCTGAGCTGGCGGTTCGAATCCAGCCCCAGGGCCCGCCAAACAACAATGACAGCTGCAACCAAAAAATGGCCGGGCATTGTGGCGGGCGCCTGTAGTCCCAGCTACTTGGGAGGCAGAGGCA
>CAUYON010125644.1:0-21945 GCA_963573935.1 Arctocebus calabarensis
TGTGGCGGGCGCCTGTGGTCCTAGCTACTAGGGAGGCTGAGGCAAGAGAATCGCTTAAGCCCAAGAGCTGGAGGTTGCTGTGAGCAGTGTGACACCACGGCACTCTACCCAGGGCGATAAAGTGAGACTCTGTCTCTACAATAAAAAAAAAAAAAAAAAAAGAATGCTTTTGCAGGTGGCACCTGTGGCTCAGTGAGTAGGGTGCTGGTGCCATGTACCGAGGGTGGTGGGTTTGAACCTGGCCCTGGCCAAAATGCAACAACAACAACAAAAAGTAAATAAATAAAAATCTTTAAAAAAAAAAGTGCTTTTGCAGTACACTACAGGTTTTGGTAACTTGTAGCTTCATTGTTGTTATATTTGAGGAATTTAACAGTTTTCTCCTTTATCTCTTCCTTGACCCAACTGTCATTCAGCATAAGGTTGTTTAATTTCCATGTCTTTGTGTGGGGCTGAAAATTTTTGTTGGAATTGAGTTCCATCTTTATTGCCTTATGGTCTGAGAAGATGCAAGGTATAATTTCAATTATTTTAATTTTGTTGAGGTTTGATTTTTTTTTTTTGAGACCGAGTCTCATTATGTTGCCTTCAGTAGAGTGCCATGGCATCATAGCTCACAGCAAACTCAAACTCTTGGGCTTAAGCAATTCTCTTGCCTCAGCCTCCCAAGTACCTGGGACTATAGGTGCCCACCACCACGTCTGACTATTTTTTTGTTGCTGTTGTTTTAGTTGTCATTGTTGTTTAGCAGGCCTGGGCTGGGTTCAAACCCACCAGCCTTGGTATATGTGGCTGGCACCCTACTCACTGAGCTACAGGTGCCGAACCTAAGTTTTTATTTTTATCCTAGGATATGATCTATTTTGGAGTATGCTCCATGGGCTGATATGAAAAACATATAGGGCAGCACCTGGAGGCCAAAGGAGTAGGGCACCGGCCCCATAGGCTGGAGGTGGTGGGTTCAAACCCAGCCCTGGCCAAAAACTGCAAAAAAGAAAAAAAAAGAAAAGAAAGAAAAGAAAAACATACATTCTTTAGCTTTGGAATGATGTGTTCTGTATATATCTATTAAGCCAATTTGTTCTAGGGTTGCATTTAAGTCACTTATATAGCTGCTTATTTTCTGTTTAAAGGATCTGTCCAGTTCTGTCAGAGGGGTGTTAAAGTCCCTAGATATTATGGTGTTTGGGGATATCATATTGCTCAGACAGATCAAGGTTTGTTTAATAAATCTGGGAGCATTTAAGTTGGGTGCATAAATATTTAGAATTGAAATGTATTCTTATATTATTCCCTTGACCAGTCTGAAATGACCATCTTTGTCTTTCTTAACTTAAGTTGCTTTAAATCCACTTATCTTAAAATAAGACTGGGACTCCTCATTTTTTCTGATCTCTATTTGCCTGACATACTATTTTTCATCCCTTTACCCTGAGTCTTTATTTGTCCTTCAGAGTTAGGTTTGTTTCATAGAGATGTCCTATGGATGGCTTGTGCTCTTTTATCCAGTCAGCCAGCCTGTGTCATCTCTTCAGTGGGGAATTCAAGCCATTAACATGTATTGAGAGAATTGATAAGTGTGGTAGAGTTCTGTTCATCTTATTTTATGAGTCTATTGCTTAGTTTTATGTATTATGCCACTGTAGAAGGTAGGATTTGC
Organism: Arctocebus calabarensis; assembly: GCA_963573935.1. Lineage (NCBI taxonomy): Eukaryota > Metazoa > Chordata > Mammalia > Primates > Lorisidae > Arctocebus > Arctocebus calabarensis. Next base: position 1,661 of record CAUYON010125644.1, read on the forward strand.
CCATTAGTTTCTGAGTGTTTATTTTTCTGGTGATGTATTGTGGTGGTCAGAGTTGAGAATAGGTCTGAATATTTCCTGTAGAGCTGGTCTTTATGTGGTGAATTTTCTGTGTTTACATATCAGCAAAATATTTGATTTCTCCATCAATTTTGAAGCTTAGTTTGGCAGTAATCCTGGGCTGAAAATTATTTTGTTTAAGAAGGTTATGGGTAGATAACTACCCTCTCCTGGCTGAAAGAGTTTCAGCTGAAAAGTCCCATATCACCTTGATGGATCTGCCCCTGTAGGTCAGTTGGCTCTTACTCTAGCTGTTTGCAGAGTTTTCTCTTTTGTCTTGACTTTTGAAAGGTTCATTACAATGTGTCTTGGAGGTGCTCTGTTTGTGTTGAGATGACCTGGGGTTTGATAGCCCTCTAAAAGGAGAGTTTTGGAATCTTTAGTGAAATTTGGTAAGTTTTCATTTATGATATCCTCCAGTAAGGCTTCCATTCCTTTGACATCTTCTTCCCCTTCAGGGATCTCTATAATTTGTATATTTAAATGCTTTGTGAAGTCCTGTAATTCTCTGAGTGAATGTTCTGCTTTCTCTTCTCTTCTTTTCTACCTCTTTAACTAACTGGGTTAGGTCATGGACTTTATCTTCCAGCTCTGAGATTCTTTCTTCTCCATGGTCTAATCTGTTATTCATACTTTGTAGTGCATCTTTAAGTTCCCTGACTGACTCTTTAATTTCTTTAAGCTCTGCCATACCCTTTCTATATTCATCATATCTTTTATCCATTTTTTGGTTCTGTTTTTCCACTTCCTCATCATTTCCCTTTATTGCCTTTACCATCCATAATTTAATTTCCTTTTCTGTCATTTCTATTATTTCTTTATAGGTGGTGTCCTCTGCAGTAGCTCGCGTCCCTTGCGGTGGTTACTCTGTTTTGGTTTTTCATGGTGCCAGAATTTTTCTGTTGGTTCCTCCTTATGTGTATTTTCTTCGTGTTCACCTCTTTCCCCTACTTTTTCCTACTCACTGCCTCCTTCACTTTGAATCACCTTCTTTCAGAACTTAGGTGTTGAAGTGGCTTCATGATATAAGGCCAAAAGGAAGAGAAGGGTAAAGAGTAAGCAGTAAGAAATAAGAGAAAAGAAAAAAAAAGAAATAAGAGAAAAGGAAAGAAAGAGGAAAAAACCCAAAAAGTGAGTTGAAATAAAAGAATTAGAGAAAAAGAGAGAAGGACAGAAAGAGAGAAAGAGAGTGACAGGAGAAATGTTGTTGATCAGCAGGGTGCTATGGCCACAACTGCAGCTATGGGACTTTGGGCTGCTAGGCTGGGTGGGTCCTTCGAAATACGGACTGCCTTACCCATCTAGGCAAAAGCAGGACCTCACCTCTGCCAATTATATGAAGAGAAAGAGAAAGAGAAAAAAGAGAAGAGAAGAAAAAAAAAAAAACAGCAGTATGTTGCAATAGGGACCTGCCAATATTGACTTTCCAAAGGCCAAAACTAGAAGGACACCCTGGACTGTGAGCTAGTGACCTCCCTGAAGTGGACCACTTTTGTGATCTCTCAACTAAACCAATGCCGTGACCTCTCCCCGAGCACTCAGAGAAAGGAAAATAATAAAAATAGATAAAAGAAATTAAAAATACTAGTATATAAGATAAAGAAAGAATGAAAGGGATATCTTAGCTATTGTATGAGAAATTCAGATAGGCAAGATGAGCAAAGTAGAAAAATCTCAACCAAAAGAAAGAAAAAAGAAGAGAAACAAAGAAGAGAGAATAAAATAAAGGATTAGAATACAACCAACCAAACAAAAACAAAACAAAGAAACAAAAAAAAAAAATAAAAAACAAACAAAAAACCCTCAAAACACAAAAACAACAACCCTGGCAACAACAACAACAAAAAAAAGTGGAAAGAAAAAAAACCCTGGACACCAGGTGGCGTTGTAGTGTTAGGAGATAGAGAACACAGACCAGAAACCATTCTTTAGTTGTCAAGGTTGAGTCTTGAGTTGCCCTCAGTCAATGCCTGTTTGTTATCAGCATTCAGTCTCCATAGAGTTGGGGGATCTTAAAGCTCTCAACAGAATCCTTAGAAGGCATGTCTCATCATGCCCCCTGATAACAATTCCCAGGGGGTGTGGGAGCTACTCAGTTCCCCCAAGAGTGGATGCCCGATCTCATCATGTGCTTCAGAGCCAGCCATGTAGTAGGACCCTGTAGACTGTTTCTCCCACAGGATCTTCCTAGAATGGTGGCCCAGCTAGTAGCCACACCAGTGGGAGATCCACCCAGGCATTCAAATCCAGCCTCTGGACACCAAGTCCACCCACTTGTCTAAGACCTCCACAGTAGTTTCAATGCACAGTCTAGCCCAAGATCAAAAACCTTCAAGACAACCTTTCTGTCTCCAGTCCTCTGTGTGAGGGCTGACCAGCTGGCTGGTCCCTGCCCGTTCCCATGCACTCACCTTCCATGCTGACTGTCCTTAGTTCCTGACCTCCTCACTGACTCCTGTAGTCCACCACTGCCTCAGTATGCCCCCAGAGTGATGACTCCAGGTAGGTTCCCCCCCCTCCAGAGATGATTGGGGCTTTTTTTCTCCCCTTCTTTGCTGGGAGCAGGCTTGTAGGGACATGTTTTGAGTCCACCATCTTCTGTTTATCAAGGCTTTCTCAAAAAGTTTCTAATAGTTTTTCTGCTGACTGGATGACTGGATAAGTAAAATAATCTTATTGAAACAGAGAGTTTATGTAGAAGAATGTGGATTTAAAAGGTGTTCTTTGCCATTCAATCACTTGCTAGCTGTGTGACCTTGGGCAATTTTTCTGATCTCTCTGAGTCTCAATTTCTTCATCTGCAAAATGGGAGTAATACTATCTCCTGTTGCCAAGGTTTTGAGAACCCATGGAAACTGCACATGTGACAAAGGGTCCAGCACAGGGCCTGGCTCACCATTGGCCTTTCTTTACTGTCTGCATTGTCTTTACTGTCAACCTCTGCCAGTGGAGAGGTTGACAAGGATTTTCCCTTATGGTAACTGGTCTCCACAGGAAGGCTCACTGGGGACTTGAGGACTTGGACCCATCACCAGGACAGTTTCCTTCTTGCCCTTGTCTCTTACTCCTGGCCTCCTTTGCATTCTGGCAAAATTGAACAATGGCCTCTTCTTCTCCCCTCCCTGCCCCATGCTCGGCCTTGCCACATGCCAGGAGCATGAAGAATTCCTGTCCCTTACCAACCCATTAGCCATTTTCCTTTCTTCACTCCTGCTGATCCTTGACTTTTGGCTCCTCCAAGAAGCTTTTTTTCACCGTGAGCCTCCCTTCCTAACCTCGTCTCATGGATGCGTGTGCCATTAGCTCCCCAAAATAGACTGAAAGAACTAGGATGAACTGCATCAAATGTTAAGGGACATAATAAAAGAAGACCCCAGAACTTATCATTTGCCATACAGCAGATTGCTTTGTGGCTGGGAGGCATGGATGCTTGTTGGCAGCAGGGCTGTTTTCCAGATTACTCCTGGAGCTTTGAATAAAGGAAGGAAGTTAGGAAACCAATACTTATTGAATGCTTATTGGGTGGTTGGTCTCATGCTAGGAGCCATCATAAATTGTGTCATTTGTTGTCATAACCTTGTGAGGTAGTGGCGTTATTTAAGTTGTCTGTAGCATCACCGAACTCTGTGAGCTCTGTGGGAATATGAGACACACTGTCTTTGATTTCGTATCTGTTCAAACACGAGGTCCATGTTCAATAAATATCTGTTGAATTGCTGACACCGTTATGCTGAGACACCTTGGCCTAGGCAAACAAACCCTAGAATTGGGGTCTTCACTACCTAGATGGCTTTGGGTAAGCTATTTCATTTTTATGAGCCTCATTTTCTTCATGTCTAAATGGGAATAATGACATCTACTCCCAGGGCATTGTGAGCATGCTCGGGTGCTTTGGTAAACTCCAAAGTGCTCTCTAAATGGATGGTGGGAGGGTATCACATATACTCTGAGCAGGCTTTTAGTTGCCCAACTATTGTGTAGGTCTATAGTAACCAAATGCAAATTGGTTCTTACCTTTTACAAATTTTTCACTCTTCTGAGTTAAAAAATGAGAAAAATGATGTGTAGTTTCTTATGAAGCCAAATGTGTTCAGTTTTTAAAATTCTAAAACTGTCATTCCAACTTTTCACTGTTAGAACATCCTTTTGTTTATGACATCTTTATTTAGTAAATGGCAGTTTTGCTTATCAAGTAAATAAAATGTTGGCACAGTTACACCAGAGCCCCCAGGGACAGAGACTCAGCACAGAGTGCTAAAAGAGGAACCTGGGCTGAAGCTTAGATGAGCTTAGGGTGGGTTTCCTGGAGGAGAGACAGTCTGAAAAGAGTTAGGAAGGATGAATAGGAGTACATTAAGCAACAAAGAGTGGGAAACACACAGATGAAAGAGCTGGGCCAGGATGAGTCCAGCCAAACTTCAGAAACCTGTGCAGTCTAGGCATCACTCAACAGATTAGCACCTCTGAGTTTCCCTGCAGAATGTTGGGGTGGGAGAGTGAGTTGCTTTGTCCCAGACCCACCTGGCTCACAGATGGGGATGAAAAACCCCAGACCACAGATAGGGATGGAAAACCCCAGACCCCCAGACAGTCACTGAGCTCCTTTATCCCAACCCAAAGGTGGCTGTTCCTTGCAGTCAACCCAGGCAGTTGCTGCCACACACTGCATCAAATCCCCCAACTCGCTTTCTGACGTTGTCTATGCTCTGCCTATTCCACTACTCAAGAAGCTTCAGTAAAGCAAGAATCACTCAGCTCTGTGTGTGAGAGAGCAAGGAGTCTACAGCCTGAACACACAGGCTCATCAGAAACTCAAATTAATCCCCCCATCTTCCATACACCAAGCCACACACAAAGAGTTGGGGTGGAGGAGGCCTGAAGCTGGTTCCTATCCCTAGGATGCCACATGGCCTGCCTGGGGGTGGAGGTGAAGAAGCTCTTCCCCAGGACCTTTTGCACAACCGCTGCCCTCTTTGGCCCACACACCATTGCCTGCAGGTGGCATCAGGAGGCCTCAGGTTGTTGGGAGGGCCAGACCAGTCCATAGGGGTGGAGATTGTGACCATCTCAGCATGCGTCTTTGTATTCGAAGTGGTCGGTCTGGATTATCCATTTCTTGGATTTCTTCAGACCTCTGCTCCATCCATCAGAGTATTTTTTTCCCCCTAGAATCCTTTGGCCGGTGGATGCAGCCACAAGTTTGTCCAGTGGAAAGATCGACAGCAGCACATGCCAGGTACCTGCTGGCTTCCCATCTGGTACAGGCAGAAGGCAAAGGATATCTCCCAGAAAAAGAGAAAGTCCATGGGGGCAGGGCAGAAGGTGGAGTTAAGGAGCTCAGTAGCAGTCCCAATCAATGCCCAGCCCCAAGACCCAATCCTGGCTAGCAATACTCAGCAGGCATTCCTTGCTCCCTGTTTAAAGCAGCTTGTCATGGTATTTTGCCTGCTGGTGCATTGGGATTGGAAATACATAGGCAGAGGAGTGAGCCTGAGGGTAGGGGGTTGAGAGGATGGTTAATAAAGGAGTAGATGTGGATTTTTTGCCCCACTTCCAGTTGAAGTTTAAGTCAGCAGCAAGGTGGCATGTTGATACAGGGAGAAGCCCTTGTGTCCTTATGCCCCCAAGGCTTCCTGCCACTATAAGTGCTCAGTTGTAGCACATACCTAACAGGCTGCTGAAGGGCCTTAGGGCCTGAGTAACATCTGTAGCATGCTTCTGCTCCCACTGGTGGCATGGTGGGTCTTTCTTTTGGTTTTATGGTACCCCATCCCTGTGGTAGACTTGCACAGCTCTGTTTATCGTTCCCACACTGAGGCAACCAGCTATTTTAAGGTGAGGGTGTAAGCCACACCCTACTGATTTCTGGTATATGTTGACACTGAGTAGTAGCCTATAGCTTTGATAAAGGGAGGGGTAATTCTCATTTTGACAGAAATGTTAGAGTTAAGTTCAAACTCCTGGGCTTGGCATTCAAAGACTTCAACAGTTAATCTATAATGTTCAACATTCCAATGCCACATATTGGGACCCAAAAAACACACACACACACATACATTTTCAAATACCTGTACACCTGGCAGCATGTTGAAAAAATAGGCTGGGCATGGTGGATCACACCTGTAATTCCAACACTCTGGGAGGCTCAAGTGGGAATATCGCTTGAACTCAGAAGTTCAAGACCATCCTGAGCAAGAGTGAGACCCTGTCTCTACTAAAAATAGAAAAGTTTGCTGGGCATTGTGGTGGACACCTGTAGTTCCAGCTACCCAGGAGGCTGAGGAAAGAGATCACTTGAACCCAGGAGTTTGAGGATGCTGTGCACTAGGCTGACATCATAGCACTCTAGCCTGAGTGAGACTCTGTCTCAAAAAAAAAAAAAGAAAGAAAGAAAGAGAAGAGAAAAAGTATATAGGTAGGGGATAGAATGTTTTCAGTTTTCACTTAGGTATTTGTCATCTCACAGACCCAAATATGGTGTCAAATTTCATTTGCAAGTTGACAATTTCCATCTCTCTCTAAATATATTTGGATGATCAATATTTGAAATAGTAAGTGGTGTCTATGTGGTCATATATTCTGCAAGCTAATTTGTTCTAAGATTTTAGACTTGAAGGTAACATAAAGCTCTGCTATAACAAACAGTTTGAGGAAAGTCAGTCGAGTCCCTGCTTTCAATACTTTTGGGTATATACCCAGAATTAGAATTGTTGGATCATATGGTAATTCTGTGTTTAATTTTTTGACCAACTTCCATATCGTTTTCCATAGTGGCTGCATGATTTTACATTCGAACCAACAATGCATAAGGGCTCCAATTTCCCCACATCCTCACCGACATTTATTTTCTGTTTTTGATAATAGCCACCTTAATGGGTGCAAAGCACTCATTGTGGTTTTGATTTGTGTTACCCTAGTGATTTTGAGCATTTTTTTCATGTCCTGGGTAGGTAAATTTTTGCTCTATGAGACTGTACATTTAGCCTTGTTTTCCAGGTGCTCTTAGAAGTTGGATATGCTCATTGTTTTATAGGTTAGAATGACCTTTACTTAAAGAAGGCTTTGTTGTCCTGTTACCTCTGGACTTTCTACCTGCTTTGAAGGCTACAACCCCATAGCTAGTCAGCCCCATGGCTTCTCTGTACTCTCTGCCCATGCTTGTAGATCTGTCCTTCTCTAAGCCCTGGAATTTCTTTGATTCTCTGTTTTCTGTTGTCTTTGACACATATAGCATGACCCTACTCTGATAGTCGGCTAGCCGTCCTGAAAAGGAAAAGAATCAGAGACTGGAGAATAGGGGGAAAGGGTTTGAAGTGGCAAATTTCTTTGAACCTATTTTCTGGTAAAAAGCATAGATAAATATGTTCCTCTCTCCATGAAAAAAAAATCTATTTTGTTTGTCAAGCAGTTCTCTGCCTTCTTAGAAACTTGTGTGTTCTTCATTAATATAAGATGTGAATAGAAAGTGTATCTATGGGAGGGCAAGTATCAGAATGCCTGGATTTGTCACTAAATATGTTATCCAGGAATCCTTTGCTATTTAATCTCTGAGTATGAAGAGTCAGTGACCTTCATGGAAAACAAAAGTAAGAACAAAAAGGAAGCCCTTCTAGGTTCTTAGCAGACAGGGGTTACAGTAGGAGAGTTTCCAGTTGGAGAAGGGACACTGCCTTAGTCTGTTTGTGCTGCAATAGCAAAATATCATAGACAGGATAATTTATAAACAACAGAAATTTATTGCTTATGGTTCTGAAGGTTGGAAAGTCCAAGATCAAGGCACCAGCACATATGGTGTTTGGTAAGGGCTTGTTCAACATAGATGGCACCTTCTTTGTGTCTTCACATGGTAGAAGGGGCAAACGAGCTTCTTACCTCAAGCTTCTATAAGGCCACCCATCCCATTCATAAGAGCTGAGTCTTATGATCTAATTATCTCCTAAAGGCCCTGCCTCTTGATACTACTGCATTGGGTTTTAGGTTCTAATACATGAATTTGAGGGGAAAACCAACATTCAGACTATAGAACATGTGTTTATTCAGTTTCATCTTCCTCTTGGGGTCCTCTCACTGATCCCCACTATCCACAATGGGGCAATGTGCTGCTTGTTAACCCTCCTGAGGACCTGACACAGATCCTTCTTTGGGGTCCTGAGACATCTGGAATTCTCATCAGGAAATTTATAAATTAATACAGAGATCAAGGAGGAAATCATTGCAAAAATTACAATTAGTAACATATTAAATAGACAGGTTTCCTGAGTGTAGGTTTTGGATCCAACAGTGAATGCAGTCAGAACATCTCAGAATCGGGGCATCGTGGCTGGTCTCTTACCCAATTTCCTTCTGTCTCAGCTCCCAGCCTCTGGACGTGGGTACCATCTAAGTTTCCACTATCTGAGAACTTTCAAACAAGACCAAAAGAGACTATGTTCCAAATTAGCTATTCATTGGGGTACTCCTCCTCTAACCTGGATCCCTGTCTGGGTGGTAGCTGTGCCCTTGGGTCTGTATCCTCAAGGCAAGTGGTCTTACTCGCCAATGTGGGCCTGTGTTCCCCTGGGAGTAGGACTATATCCATGGCTTTGGATGGGACACACATGAATATTATGATTTTGATAGCAATGTGTTCGTTTTTGTAGTTTCCTTCAATTTAGGTCATGCGATAGTGATTTTCTATTTACATGAATGGTTCAGAGTTTCTTAAAGTAAAAGAGTAAGAAATTGAAAGAAAAACATAAATAATAGTTGAGGCAGAATATAGATATGACAAAAATCAGGAAAGTGGTCCCTAAGTGACTGGTGATTGGGACAGACTGACTAAGAATGATCTGCCTCTCTAATAATAACCCTTTAAGAGACAGTTGCAGTCAGACATGGTGGCTTACTTTGGAAGACTGAAGAGGGAGGAGTTCAAGACCAGCTTGAGAAACATAGCAAGACCCTGCCTCTACCAAAATAATAATAATAATAATAACAACAACAACAACACAAAAAATTAGCCAGGCATAGTGACACATGCCTGTAGTGTTAGCTACTTGGGAGGCTGGGACAGGAGGATCACTTCAGCCCAAGAGTTTGAGGTTGCTGTGAGCTATAATCATGCCACTGCACAACTTAGGCAACAGTGAGACCTTCTCCCTTAAAAGAGAGAGAGAAAGGGAAAGAGAGAGAGTTGCCAAAAGGCTGTGTGACAGGAATTACCAGCATTCAGTCCCAGGGGCCTTTCTTTTGTGGATCTCTGCTGTTCTCTGGTTACAGCAAGGAAAGTCTAAGCATAGAATAGATTTTTCCGTCCCCTCTTTGCGTAGTTCTACTAATAAGCTCCTCCTTGACCCCAGATACCTGGACTATTAACTATATTTTATTTTCTCATTAGCTGCTTCTTTTTTTTTTTTTTTTTGAGACAGAGTCTCACTATGTTGCCCTGGGTAGAGTGCCGTAGCATCACAGCTCACAGCAACCTCAAACTCCTGGACTCAAGCGATTCTCTTGCCTCCTGAATAACTGGCACTACAGGCACTGGCCACAATGCCAGGCTGTTTTTAGAGACGGAGTCTTGCTCTTGCTCAGGCTGGTCTGGAACTCTTGAGCTCAAGCAATCTACCCACCTTGGCCTCTCAGAGTGCTAGAATTACAGGCGTGAACCACTGTGCCCAGCATTCATTAGCTTCTTCTAATGCTTTCCTTGTCACAATTCAAGGTAGAAACGATGCACCTCAGATTTCTATTCTTTGGAAGAATCTTTTTTAGTTCAGTAGCTTACCTATAACTCCAAGCCTGGACCTTCCAGAAAGAGGATTTTTCCGTTTTTTATCCGTTTGCTTCACGTTGTCCCAGCCCATACCTTTCCAAAGCATTAAATGGAAAGTGTTCATAAATATTTTTTGCTCTAGGGAAATCTACTTCTAGAGAAGTAGGCTTCTGTCCTTCTGCTTGGGAAACTATTCCTCGCTCCACTGTATTGTGAGCATTCCCTGGTGGGCTTTTCCCAGCACAGTAGGAAGGGACAGAAGAAGCTAGTGTCTATCGAGTCCCTGCGTAAATCAGCCACTGCACTAGGCTTTCAATCTGACAGACTGAGCTCTTTTAATTCTCATACCAGCCTCATAGGTATCATTTGACACCTGAAGAAACTGAGGCTCAGAGAAGCTCCGTAACTTGCCCAGGATCACCCAGCAAGAAAGGGGCAGAAGCCCGGAGGACTTGCTTCAGGTTTCTTGATGTCCATTTGCACTACCTTTGAGGGCACTTGCCCTTTCCTGCCTGGCGTGTGCTGCAACCGTTGATGCTTGGACAACTAGCAAAAGGTCTCAACACTGGGGCTTTCTCTTTTGGCTTCAACAGTGAGCTTAAGGGGGAAACAGATTGATTAAAGTTGAATTTGTCCTAGTGGGAAACAAGCCAGAGCTTGGAGAGCCTCAGGCTGGGCCCTGTTGGCTGTCAGGATATGGCCTAAAGCCTCACTTCCCTTCCTGGCCCTCCCTTTATCTTCCTACTCTCTTTCACTGCCTTCTGCTCCCTGACCCTGTTGCCCCTTCCCTGAGAGCTGAAAAGGAAGCTGCTCTGAAGGAAATGGCTTTTGTTATTTGACCTGGGTAAGTATCACCATGTGCTTTCTCTGGAAATCTACTCATGGCCGAAGGGGGACAAGTGTCACTGTAGTGTTGTTTGTTGGGGTTGTTGGAGGTCTAAAATGAAAGCAAAGGCAGCCTCACTTACATCACTGCTTTTGTCCCTCCCTTCCAATCACTCATTCTAGCCTTATTCTCAGAAAATAAAGTTGATACATAATAGATAAATATACAGACCTTGTGTGGCATTTCAGGGAACCAACAAGCTGGTCCCTCCCCTTCCAGTCTTATTACCTACCACTTCCTTACACAATCCTCATTTTCCTGCTGACCAAAATACTCACCATGCTCCCCTGCCACTCCTAGCTTTATGGCCTCCCTGTTTCTCTCACCTCTGCCTTTTAAGCAGCCTCCTGGAGTAGGAATAGAGCTCAACTCTGAAGCCCTGGGTTGAATGGCATATTGACCAGGCTCATCTTCTCTGCGCTTCAGTTCATTTCTCTCTTAAAGGTGACTAATTATATAGTTCACCTACCTTGTCGAATGGTTCCAATGATGAGACAGAACGATATGAAAAATCCTTTCCAAAATGTGAAATACAATCCAAATGCTGTTTCTTATTGGTTAGGGAAATGACTCATCCGTTGGAGCTCAGCTCAGTGGCACCTCCCCCATGAAGGCTCCCCTGATGTCCTGAGCAAAAGTAAGCATTCCCTCTTTGTACAACGCTGCGGCACTTTAGATTCTTGATGGCATGCACTACTTTTTGCCCAGCACAGGATTTATTTGTGTCCAAGTCTGCCAATCCCTCCTCAAAGGCTGAGAATTTATGTGGAGGGCAGAAAAGTGGTTTAGGTATCTTTGCTTCCCACAGGGCCCAGCCTTGCACATGATCAATTCCCCAAAAGCATTTATTGACCTAGGAAGCCCCCAAAATGCCAGTTCTGGGACTTGGAAGCTAATCTTAGGCAGCACATATGTGTCCCCTCTGAGAGATGTGAAGGGAGAGAAAATGACAGGGGTAGGAGCAGGATGGCTACAGAGGGAAGTGTTGGGAAGCTTTCAAGTGACTTCAATTAATCTGTTTTCTTGACTCCTAATTTTTTTTTAAGTTTTCATTCAATTCAGGCTGTAATTTTCCTGTGAATCCTTAGAAGGAAGTCAGAAAAGTTAGTCCTGAGACTATCCCTAGCTTACCATGGAGTACCACATGGGTGAACCAAAGAACAGAACATAGCCTGAGGAACTTGCCCTGTGAGCCCCAGGTTTGCAGAACCTGAGCAGCAGAGAGAAGCCCCAGAGCTCCAGGAGGCCCCAAACACGACAACTTCTAAGAAAACTGCCTGTGGTACATCCATAAAACAAGTGGGAGGGAATGCTGATCTTGAACAATGAAGCAAATTGGAGGCTGCATTAGACTCAAGCCCTGTTAAGCTCCTTCTCAGCTCAATATTTGGGTTTTCCCCTCCTCTATTTTTTATATAATTTATGTAAAATTGACATCTACATGAGACATATTTGATATATACGGGTTGATGAGTTTTGTCATATGTATGCACCTGGGAAACCATTACTACAATCACAATAATGAGTACTTCCATCACTCAAAAAAGTTTCCTCTTATTGGTCAGTCTTTTTTAGACCAGTGGTCCTCAATCTTCCTAATGCTGCGACCTTTTAATATAGTTCCTCATGTTGTGGTGACCCCCCCCAACCATAAAATTATTTTCATTACTACTTCAAAAATGAAAATAATTTTATGGTTGGGGGTCACCACAACATGAGGAACTGCATTAAAGGGTCATGGCATTAGGAAGGTTGAGAACCACTGCTGTAGACTGAAGTGAGGGAAAGAACATGGTTTATTGTTACTGGGTTATTCTTAGGTTGGAAGTCACTCAGGAGCAGTGACCTTGGATTTTGAGTACTGGGGCCCAGCAGAGTCTCAGAACTCAGTTCTTCTTGATAGCCAGATTTGGCGGTGCTTGTTATAGGGATGCTTCTCTGGCCCTGTGTTGTTTGGATGATCCTGGGCAGACCTTGTCCTCTCTGAGACTCAGTTTTTCCATCAGTAAAACTAGGTGGTTGGACAAGATCTCAAACATTCCATCAGTCTGGGTGATGGAACCGAACCTTTCTATGACACAACCTTTCTAAGTAGAAGTTTTAAAAAAGCATAACAAAGTGCTTCTTTGCTTTCTCATGCCCTAAATTACATTCTGGAAGAGTCCTGGTTTGGTGGTCAGAGTGCTGTCAGGTTCTGAGGTTTCTGAATGTATTATTTACTCCATTTTACAGATAAGGAAACCAAGTCTCAGAAAGGAAAGAAGATGTACTCAGAGTTGCCCAGCTAATAAGTAGCTGGTCTGGGATGCAAATCCAGCCCTGACTTCTAATCTAATGCTCTTGGCATTGCCCCTCCGTCCATTCAAATATGACATTCCCAATAATATAGGCTTAGTTCTCCCCATGTTGCTGGCATGAGTAAGGAAGGGTCCTTGCAGCCAAGATAGTCCTGCTTTCCTCCTGACTAAATCTGGGAACCATAGCTCATCTCCTCCGGCTTCTGGTAGGGGTAAGAGGTCAAAATAACTGGTTCCTCTGACTTCCTAAATCACCAAATCAGGCCTTAGAACAGGAGCCTTAAGTTTTCTTAGACTGGAGGTTTCTAGAAATCAGAAGCTCTCCGGGTGTGTAATTCATTGTATTGTACCAGCCTCCTGGTAGGTACCAGGCATGGGCAAATGTTCAATAACTCCAGTGGTGGGAGCACAAGGTCGTCAGGAAAGGGTGGAAATCTTCAGAGTAAAAAGGAACTCTACCTGGCACTCTGTGTCTCACGGGTTGCCCTGGGGTCTAGTTCTCCAGTGGGCAAGATTAGGGTAGCAGTGAGCTGAGCTACACAGTCATTAAGAAAGAAGCATGAACCCCAAGCTGTTTTATAACTCCCTGCAGGAAGGGAAGAGGGCCAATTACTTCCCCCCTTTTCAGAAATCCTCTGCCTGCCTGCCAGTCCCCAGGATAAGGTGAAAAAGGAATACTCTCTGAAAGGAATTTAAGATGGTAACAGGGATCTGAGTAGGTCCAGGGTATTTACCTCCTGAGTACTCAGAAAGTACCCAAAGTAGGTGCTCAGTAAATATCTGCTGGCTGGCTGAATGAACTCTTAACTCTCTATCAGGCACCTTGGGGAGTACAAAGCTGAATTGGCCTCCATCCCTGACTATAGTAGAGAAAGGATAAGGACAAGCACATAAATAACTGGTATACCTGACAGTTGTGATAAATGCCTTGGGAGATGAACAATGAAGAACTCAGCTCAGAGAGGTTGGGAGGAAGGACGCTTACATTTGGTGGGGGCAAGGGACTCTGGAGAAAACTTCCTGCTTGAAGTGACATTTGAGCTGATCTTGAATAGGAACGGAGGTTTCTCCAGTGGCTCAGGAATGTTTGTATGGTGGGGGTGGGGTGCGAGGGCAGGCTGCATTCCAGCAGACTTAGAGCCAGAAGGCTCCCTAAGGATGTCCCAGAGAGCACAGAGAACTATAAATCAGTGATAATCCCCAGAGCCTCACTGTAATTGAGTGTTTCCAACCTCCTTCTCACCACACCTTGATCTGATACCGCAAGTAGCTAAATCGACTTAGCCAGGATGTTGGCTGGCTCAAGGACCAGCTAACCCAAACTAGAAGTGATAGCCAATCCTGGTAACCTGGCATAATTTCCTTATGAAATCCTTCCTTTGCAGCTCACTGCATGGCTGGGAACAATAAAGGTCCTTGGGACTAGGAGAAGGCCATGCAGGGCACAACACTTGCTGGCTCGCTTCATCCATCATTCATGTGGCTGAGATGGGCCATTGCTGGGTAGCAATGGGGATGAGTTGGGGGGCATGTTATTTTGCATGAGCTGTTCATTGGGCTGCTCCAAAAACTACATAGTGTGGAATTGGGTAGCAACATTCGTGGGTGTGCTATACATAGGCATGAGCCTGGGAATATAATCCAGTCCTCCCTTTGCTCTCTACCTCTTTCTTTGTTTCCTAATTTCTGCCCAAAGGCAGTTAGTTGCTGTTATCTGGTACAGGCAGTCCCCCAAGTTACAAACATCCAATTGACGTGTGACTTGCACTTAGGAATGGAGGCTATTACAGGTCATAGGTAAAATGTACCTGTTCCAACTTACATGCAAATTCAACTTAAGAACAAATCTACAGAACCTCTCTTGCTTGGAACCAAGGATTGCCTGTACATTGAATGGCTTCACTTTATGTGGGACAAGATGGTGGATTCAAGTCAGCAGATGCTTTCAAATATTGTATGTTAATACTATCTCACTGACTCTTCAAAACAGTCTTATAAGTAGGAATTGTTATTTTCACTTTATAGCTGGGGAAGCTGAAACTCAGAGAAGTGAGGTGACCTGCTAAGGAAGTAAATTGGAGAAAGTGAAGAAAGTAAATTGGAGCCCAGGTCTCCTAACTGCAAGTGATCCCTGCTGCAGAGAGTCTGAAGGCTGACAGTTGCAAAGTAGTTAAAACTTATCCAGGGACTGGGCAAAGGAGAAAAAGGGGGAAATGTAAGAGTTAGGCAGCCGCTAGACTAGAACATGCACCATGGAGAATAAATTGGTCAAGGATGGAAAAGAAAACTCAGGGCTTCAGCTCCATTCAGTATGGAGAGGTCCTGGAAGTCTCCAGAGGATTGGGAAGAGGGTGGAGATGAAACCCCTTCTTACCTGGATTCTCACCTGCCCACTATGCTTCAGCCATGGAGCCACAACCTGTCAGCTGTGCCCACAGGACAGCTCTGTTCACCTCTTCAAGCTTGATGTTGGCCGAGAGCAGCTGCAAGAGAGGGGCTACCTAACCTGAACAAATTTAATCCACAATTATTTGTTACTTGTATAAGAGTAAGAGTTGGGGCTAATATATTTTTGAAATGGATTACCAAAAATGTAGTCTGGTTTTAATTAAAATATTTAAACAACTTTATTGAGATATAACTTATATACCATAAAGTTACCCATCTAAAGTGTGTAATTCCATAGTGAAAGCGTCAATCAAATTTAGAACATTTTCATCATCCCCAAAATATTGTCCCCTTTGGCTGTGACTCTCAATCTTGCAGATTTCTTTACTCCCCTACTCCTCAGCACTAGGCAATGACTAATCTACTTTTTGTCTCTACAGATTTGCCTATTTTGGACATTTCATATAAATGATATTAGACAATATGTCTTCTTTCATTTAGCAGAATGTTTTTTGAGAGTTATCCATGTTGTACGATATATCAATATATCATTCCTTTTCTTGCAAAATGATATTCAATTCTTTGCTCTCATTGCATTTTGTAAGTTTATTTATTCATCAGTCGATAAACCTTTAAATTGATAAGTTTTCATGCAGATATATGTTATCAATTCTTTTGGAGCTTAGGAGTGGAATTTTTGGGTCACAGCGAAACTCTGTGTTTAACCTTTTGAAGAACTGCTAGATTGTTTTCCAACATATCTGTACCACCGCTCCACATCCTTATCAATACTTTTTATCGAGTGTCATTTTCATTATAACCTTCCCTGTGGCCTTGACATGGTATTTTATTGCAATTTTAAGTTGCATTTCCTTAATGACTTAATGATGTTAAACTTCTTTTGATGTGTTAGTTGGTTGTTTGTATATTTTCTGTGGAGACATATCTATTCAGATCACCTGCCCATTTATAATTGGATAATTTGTCTTTTTTCTTTTTCTTTTTTTTTGAGACAGAGTGTCACTATGTCACCCTTGGTAGAGTGCTATGGCGTCACAGCTCACAGCAATCTCAAACTCTTGGGCTTAAGCAATTCTCTTGCCTCAGCCTCCCAAGTAGCTGGGACTATAGACACCTGCTACAACACCTGGGGAGGTGATTTGCCTTTTTATGGTTGAGTTGTAATTGATTTTTTTAATATTCTGGATACTAGACTATTATTGGATATCTGACTTATAAATATTTTCTCCAATTCTGTGCACTTTCCTTTCACTCTCTTGGCAATGTCTGTTTTTATGAAGTTGAATTTATACACATATCTACTAAGTATTTCTTTTGTTACTTATGCTTTTGATGTCATATCTAAGAAATTAGTGCCAAATCCAAGGTCATGATGATTGACTCATATGTTTTATTCTAAGAATTTTATAGATTTAGCTCTTATATTTTGCTCTTTCATCCATTGTTCTTATGTTGATGTAAGACAGGACTAAACTTTATCCTTTAGCACAGTAGTTCTCAACCTGTGGGTTGTGACCCACAGAAACTGTATGAAAGGGCCATGGCATTAGGAAGGTTCAGAACCACTGCTTTAGCATGTGACAGTTGTTCAAGAACTATTATATTTGTTGAAGAGACTGTTCTTTTCCCATTGAATGATGTTGACACTCTTGTTGAAAATCAATTGTCAATAGATGTATGAATTTCATTCTGTATTCCCAGTTTAATTCCACTTGTCTATGTCTGCCTTATGCCAGTATCATGTAGTTTTGATTACTGTAGCTTTGGAGTATAACTAGAAATATGGAAGTGTGTGTCCTCCAACTTGGCTATTCTTTTCCAAGAGTGATTTTTATCTGGGATCCCTTGGAAGACCATGTGAATTTTAGGATTAGTTCTTTCATTTATGCAAAAAAGGCCAGTGGAAGTTGAATAATCCCAGCACTCTAGGAGGCCAAGGTGGGCGGATCCACTTGAGCTCGGGAGTTCAAGACCAGCCTGAGCAAGAGCGAGACGTCATCTCTAAAAAGTAGCCTGGTGGTGTGGTGGATGCCTGTAGTCTCAGGTACTCAGGAGGTTGAGGCAAAAGGATTGCTTGAGCCCAAGAATTTGAGGTTTTTGTGAGCTATGATGCCGTGGCACTCTACCAAAGGCAAAAAAGTGAGACTCTGTCTCAAAAAAAAAAAAATAGAAATTACATTGAAGTTGAAGATAGCTTTGAGTAGTATTGACATCTTAAAACTATGTTTAGTTTTTCAATCCATTAACTTAGATTATATTTCCATTTATTTAGACTTCTTTAATTTATTTTAGCAGTGTTTTATGACTTTTGTATAAATCTCACACCTCCTTGGTTAAATTTATTTATAAATGGTGGAATTGTTTCCTTAATATCATTTTTGAATGGTTTATTGCTAACATATAGAAATACAACTGATTTTGGTATGTTCATGCTGTACCCTATAACTTTTCTGAATTCATTTGTTCTAATTTTTTGTGGGTTTTAAAGGATTTTGTATATGTGAGACCATGTCATTTGTGAATAGAGATAGTTTTACTGTTTCTTTCCTAACTATTTGGATGACTTTGTCTTTCTTCCCTTCTTTCCTATTTCATTTCATTATATTTATTTTTGCCTGAGTGCTCTGGCTAGAACTTCCAGTACAGTGTTGACTAGAAGTAGCAAGAGAGGACATCCTTATTTGTTTCCTGTCTAAGGAGGAAAGTTTTCAGTTTTTTACCATTGAGTATCTTAGCTTTTGGGTTTTTCATATATGCCCCTTTTATGTTTTGGAAATTTCCTTCTATTCTTCATTTGTTGAGTGTTTTTTATTAGAGAAAGTGTGAATTTAATATAATGTTTTTATTTTCTGCATCATTTCAAATGATAATATGGTCTTTTTCCTTTATTAATGTAGTGTATTGAGCTGTGGTTTTCTTTTCTTATGATATCTTTTACTTTGATATCAGGGTAATGCTGGCCTCATATAGTAAGTTAGGAAGTGCTCCTACCTCATCAATTTTTTGAAGAGTTTGAGAAGAATTGATAATAATTTTTCCTTAGGTAACTGGTAGAATTCAGCAGTGTAGCCATTGGATCCTGGACTTTACAGGGAGATTTTTAAATTACTGATTAAATCAATGCCTTTACTCATTATGTATCTATTCAGATTTTCTGTTTCTTGAGGCAGTTTTGGTAGTTTGCATTTTTAAGAATTTGTCCATTTCATCTAGGTTTTCTAATTTGTTGGTGCACAACTGTTTACAGTATTCTCTTATCTTTTTTATTTCTGTCAGGTTGGTAGTAATGTCCCCACTTGCATTTCTGATTTTAGTAACTTGAATCCTTTCTCTTTTTTCATGGTCAGTCTAGCTAACAGTTTGTCGATTTTTGTTAATCTTGTCAAATCACCAATTGTTGGTGTCATTGGTTCTCTCTTTTGTTTCCCTACTTCATTTACCTGTGCTCTTTATTACTTTCTTCCTTCTGCCAGTTTTGGGTTTAGTTTCTTCTTATTATTCTGGTTTCTTAAAGTGTAAAATTGATCTTATGCTTAGTTTTGTTTATTATTGGAAGTAGGGTATTAAATTCTCCTACTTATATTGTTAAATTGCCATTATTTCTTCATTTTTGTCAGTTTTGCTCTGTGTATTTTGTTGCTCTGTTTTTAGTTGCATATATGGTTATAGTTATTATATCTTCCTGATATATTGATCCTTTTAGTATTATAAAATGTCTCTCCATATCTCTAGTAACTTTTTTGTTTTACAGTATATTTTGTCTGGGCTCGGTGCCTGTGGCTCGATGGGCTAAGGCGCCAGCCACGTACACCTGAGCTGGTGGGTTCAAATCTAGCCCGGGCACACCAAACAACAATGATGGCTGCAACCAAAAAAAAATGGCCAGGCATTGTGGCAGGTGCCTGTAGTCCCAGCTACTTGGGAGGCGGAGGCAAGAGAATCGTTTGAGCTCAGGAATTGGTGGTGGTTGTGAGCTAAGACACCACGGCACTCTATCCAGGGTGACATCTTCAGGCTCTGTCTCAAAAAAAAAAAAAATGAAGTATATTTTGTCTGAAAGCAATATAGCTACTCCAGCTTTATCAAGGTTGCCATTTGCACAATATATCTTTTTCTATGCTTTTACTTTCAATATCTTTGTATCTTTGAATTTAAAGAGCGTATCTTGTAGACAACATATATTTACAAAATATTCTCTACGTGTTGACCACCTCTTTGTAAAATTTTTTATGAATGTTTTGTGAATAAAGGTACATTTAAGCTACAATTTCCCATTTTCCCTATGTATGGCAACTTTAGAGGCAACTTTTGGAACACTCTGTATATGACTGGTGTGTATGGTACAGACCCAACAATGCATTGTATACACACACGCGCACACACACACACATGTATTGTTTTATATAATTGCATTTTAAATCAGTTAAGATAAAAAAATACGAAATGAACCACAGCTCTGGTGCTGGAATCAAAGACAATGGCATGCTTCTGAGTAATAGTCCCACTTTAGGAGCTGAACACTCACTGAAGGGAAAGGCAGCAGCTCCAGATCTCCTTGGTCTGCCTCTCCTATGTGGTATCTCTCTTCCCTGAGTCAGGTCAAGGGTGAATGTAGTCCTAGAGGAAAGGGGCATTTATTCTGTTTTTTGTGATTGATTGTGGTTTTACATTTACCAATTGTTACACACTGAATTGTGATCCCCTAAAAGAATAAGTTGGAGTTGCAATACCCAATACTTTAGAATGTGATCTTCTTTGGGCTAGTGTCATTTGCAGATATAATTGGTTATGATAAGGGCATACTGGAGTAGGATGGACCAATTATTTGATATGATTGGTGTCTTTATAAGAAGAGGAAAAAAAAAAGAAGAGGAAATTTTTTTTT
>CAUYON010125645.1:0-22382 GCA_963573935.1 Arctocebus calabarensis
CTGGATAGAGTGCCGTGGCTTCACAGCTCACAGCAACCTCCAATTCCTGGGCTCAAGCGAGTCTCCTGCCTCTGCCTCCCAAGTAGCTGGGACTACAGGCGCCCGCCACAACGCCCGGCCATTTTTTGGTTGCAGCCGTCATTGTTGCCTAGCGGGTCCGGGGGCTGGATTCGAATCCGCCAGCTCAGGTGTACATGGCTGGCGCCTTAGCCCGTTGAGCCACAGGCGCCGAGCCATGCTTGTGTTTTTTAAAGAGGTACTTTCCTTTCCCCTTCTCTCTACTGTATGGTGAATTTTTTCATCTGTGTAATACAATCAATTACATTCATTTTAATTCTTAAGATGTCCCAAATTAGGCAGAATGAGCTGTTTAGGCCAGCCCCTGTGTCCTTTTGACATGTGTCCTCTGTTTTATGGTGCTTTCTTGCACAGAATGTTCCAGACTCACCTTGTACTTTCTCTGCCTAAACTTAGGATCAGACATTTTATTCAAGGATCCTCAGAGACTTTACATGAATCCTTTTTTTTTTAACTCCAAACATTTTAAAAGTCATCATTCTGTATTTGTTGTACTCATCCTGTCCTTAAACACTTCAATGGCTTTTACTAGGTCTTCAGAAATTTTTCTTCTCAATGCAACCTTTGTCCTAGACTCTTGCTCTCAGCGCTCAATTCCTCATTTCTGTCTCTGTGTAGCTCTCAGCCTCTCTTTTAGTCCTTCCCCAAAGTGTCATATTTTGGGTAATAAACAGTAAGCACTGGGTCAAACTACAACGTGGCTAATATCACAAAGCTTCTTAGGAAGCTGTATATGAAAGGCCAAGATAGGCAGGACATAGACAGGAGAAAAGCACAGACCCTCCATAGGCAGGATACAATTGTAACTGCCCTAGGCAGAGACCACCTCTTCCTGCAGCTCCTACTCTCATGTTTCTGCTCTTTGTGCTGCCTTCCTAGAAGACAGAGAGGGCTGGAGAAGAATAGGAGCTTTCCTTGACTCCCCAAGTTCAATGCTTGGGGCAGAGAGACCCTGATGCCAGGAGAGAAAAGGAGTGATTGTTATTGCCCTAGGTACCCAAAGACCATTCCAATATTCATATGAACGGACAATACTATTATTTTGACAATTTGTGTAGAAAATACCTATGTTCACTTTTCTCTTATGTTCCTATTTAAGTGCCTGTGTTTGAATGTATTTAGTCTTACTTTATCTTTAAGTAATAAATAAAACTGGAAGAATTTTACTTACCAGTGATTTCTAGTTCTCTTTATCATATTAAATTCCTGTGTTCTTTCGTGTGGAGTGTTGTTACCTTCCAGGTGCTACAGTGTATTTACCCCTCACCAACAAGTGCTTCATGGGCTACTTCCTATTCTGTCTCTGGGTCATTTGAGGTTGTATAGAGAACCATCACTGCAAGCAAACTCAGCAAGTGGGGATTTGCATCCATATCACTACCAACTAGCTCTGTCATCTGAGCTAAATGTCATAGCCACTCTGGGCCTCAGATGGCAGGTATGTCACATGATTTCTTGACTTTAAGGTCCCTTTCAGTGAGAGAGAACATCTCCTAGGATTTTTTTCCCTCAATGTATAGATTGTTTGAATAGAAAGAAATGTCATTTAATGCAATCCTGTAATGAGGAAATTAAGATTCTAAAGTTGAAGTGATTTGCCCAAGGTCTCACATATACAGTAGAACCTCCATAGTTGACCACCTCCCTGCCTTGGCTACCCCTTAAGTTGACATAATTTTCATAGATCAGACAAGTACCACATGTATGCATCAGTATAGTGGGCCTAGTTTCTTTCTTTCTTTTTGTTTTCGAGACAGAGTCTCACCATGTCACCCAGGTAGGGTGACCTGGTGTCACAGCTCACAGCAACCTCAAACTCTTAAGCTTAATTGATTCTCTTGCCTCAGCCTCCCAAACAGCTGGGACTATAGGCGCCCGCCACAATGCCCGACTATTTTTGGGTTGCAGTTGTCATTGTGGTTTAGCAGGCCCCGGGCCAGGTTCAAACCCACCAGCCTCAGTGTATGTGGTTGGCACCCTAACCACTGAGCTACAAGCACTGAGCCAAGGGCCTAGTTTCTTATGTTGACCACTTCTGTGTGTTGACCAGTCTGTTACAATCATTTGAGTGGTCAATTTATTGAAGTTTTACTGTAGCTGGAGAAGAGTTGGGTCTAGAATCCATTTCTGTGGTTCTAACCTAATCCCTTTTATACTATGTATGGCTGAATCCCTTTGCCACCCTGTTTAAAATTCTTCTCTCTCGGGCGGCTCCTGTGGCTCAGCGAGCAGGGCGCCGGCCCCATATACCAAAGGTGGCGGGTTTAAGCCCGGCCTCAGCCGAACTGCAAAATTCTTCTCTCTCTGACTCAGTCATAGCAACCCCAGGAACACCTGTCTTCTACCCTTCTGACCTCTTTGTGTGTGTTTTTATCAGATATTCACTATGTTGTAGGCACTGTGCTTTTACATTCAATATCATATTTAATCCTTATGTGACTTATAGGGTCAGTTCTATAATTACTCAAGATTGTAGATGGAGTAGCTAAGTCTTAAAGTATTTACATAATTTGCCCAAAGTCACACAGCTAGTAGGTGTCAGACTGTTGTTTGACTTCCAGACAAAACTGTACTTTTCCACCTGTGAATATTTGTTTTCATTCATTCCCTCATTCATTGTAAAGGTTCTTATTAAGACTGATGCTCAACACTGGACTAAGCACTATAAGGAAAAAAGATGAAGTCCATATTCTAACAGGGGATGGAAAAATCTTTAAACATGAAACAACTACAATACAATGTAAGGCAACATGTATGATATAAGAATTCCAAATAGTTCTTTTCGAAGTCTAAAGCTTTGATGGCCAAAAACATTCCCAAGTCAAGATTTAAATTCATGATTTCCAGAATATAATGGGTTCCAGATAGATAATGGCCAGAAATATCTCCTGATAGACAAAAAACAGAGTTATAGTTGAGAAACAGGTTTACTGTTGAGAATGAAACTAAAGTCATACATTCATACAGAATTTATAGATCCCACTAAAACTGTATTAACAAACTAGCAGCAGGCTAAGGCGCCAGCCACGTAAACCTGAGCTAGCGGGTTCGAAGCCCGGGCCCGCCAAACAACAATGACAGCTGCAACCAAAAAATGGCCAGGCATTGTGGTGGGCACCTGTGGTCCCAGCTACTTGGGAGGCGGAGACGGGAGACTCGCTTGAGCCCAGGAGTTGGAGGTTGCTGTGAGCTGTAATGCCATAGCACTCTACCCAGGGTGACAGCTTGAGGCTCTGTCTAGGCTGGATTCGAACCCTCCAGCTCAGGTGTACGTGGCTGGCACCTTAGCCCGTTAAGCCACAGGCACCGAGCCTAGTTTAACTATTTGTATTCCATTGCTACTTTGGAATTATCAAGTCACTATCTTAAGGATAATAAATTTAAAACCAGTTTGGTCTGTGGCCCAATTTAGTTTGATCTACAATACCCAAGTCCTTTCATTGGAGACCGTTTTAAAGTTTTGAATTATGGAGTGAACATACGACTGTCATTAACCATACAGAGTCATTTCTTCCAAAACTGATGTTGGGTAATGACTTCCTCTCCACTAAAATTTTTCATCCTTCATTCTGTAGTTTTATGGTGGAGTAAAACAACAACAACAACAACAACAACAAATAGAATCTCCTGGGGAGAGGCAGAATCTTATCTCTTCAGACAATTAGCTTTTCCAAGTGTTTAGATAAGAGTTTTAATATAATAAATATGCTGACTGGCCTTGAGGGAATTAAAATAAATGGCTTCCTCATACTTCTCAACCCCAGCATTCTGAGGTAATTTACCTAGATGCTAATTCCCTTTTCATTGTTTTCATTTGTGCAATGCACTGGGCTGTGAAAGATGCAATCCTTTTGCTAAAGGATTAAAGTTCAGCAGGTTTTTACAATATGGCAGGCTTTTGAGGGCTATCTTCTCAGAGCAGTGGTTCTCAGCCTTCCTAACGCTGAGATGTATTTTCATTGTTACAAAGTGGGCACGACCCACAGGTTGAGAACCCCTGTCCCAGAGGCTCCAACTCTACCGACAGGCTGCCTCTCAACAAGAATCTGCTCTACGTAGTTTTATAAATTGAAATGCAAAATTCCTCCCTCTCCAACTTTGAGGGCAGTATACTGGTAGTTCTGTGAGATACGATGATCTAATACCCTGAAAGTCTGTTACCATGCAACAAAAACTGAGGTTAGTTATGATTTCCCATCAGTGACCCACAACATCTCTCATGCCTTATGCAACAGTCTATTTTGAAAGAATAGACTCTTTAACATTTTAAAAGGGAACCAGAATTATCATTCCAGTGATAAACTGCCACACAGACAGACATTCTTTTATGATTCATTGAAGTGCAGGTCTTAAGAGGTTATACATTCTGTCTCAGTGTTCATTAAAGAGAGTGAAGACAAATAGATCAGAGAACTAATCAAACGTTGCACATCATAGATGCCTGCCAAGCACAAAAGAATTATCTTCCAATATTAATATATGAGCGACATAACCCCCTTGGGCAAAAACATGTTTTATTCAGAAAAAACAACAAATTAAGTAATCTCTCAATAGAAAGCCATTTACAACTCATTTGGAAATTGAATTCATAATCTTTAATAAAGCCTGTTTATACCAGTGATGGAGTTCAAATAAAACTGAAAGCAATGATAAATTAGCTTCCTAGCCTTTATGTTTATTACATTGTAATCTTTCAAACCTACAGTAGTCAAATTTATTTTACCAATTTACTAAATTCAATCCAATGAGCCTCCTTATTCTTACATAAAACCAATTCATATGGTTAAGTGACAGCAAGAAAAATTATTATGTTGGTTCTTCCTATCCAAAAGGACTTTACTAAATGTAAATAATGGCTTTTTACCATCCAGAAATCTATTATTTAGAATTCCAGACACATACACTGATACCCTTAAAATGGCAATGAAATAAAAAGCTGACCGTGGGGAATATGTCATACCCAACATGTTAAAAGGATGCCTAGGGTCTTGGTTAGAAAATAAAGAGCTGTCCTAGAATTTTATTGAAAAATCATGATGACAAAGCCCTTTCCATTTACAAATCACAGTTCATCAACATCATTGAATCAATGGCTAGAAATGAATGGATAGGTGGTCTCACTCTGCTCTCTGCTTGGCACCCAGCTTTGGATAATGCATTCACAGCACCAGCTACAAATCAGGCCAGGAGATTCTGTTCAGCAAATTTCCTGGGACAACAGGGTTCCCATCAGCAGAGGCCCAAGCTGGGCGGAAGCCGCCCTGCTGCATCCTGCTACAGACTTTCTCTTGCTGATCTACTGGCAGCCTCTGGGATGCCAGCTTTCCTCAGACAATCTGAAATGCCTTCCATCAGAGGAGCTCCTACCCACAGAGCCTTTCTCGACATTGGGACTGCAAAGGCCTCAAAACATTAACTCCTCCTACATCTGCTTCAGTAAATGATATGAGGTGTTGTTCTTACATGGGATTCTCTGACAGAGGTTGCTGTTTGAAAGGAGACCAGGGGCCACGATCGAGCCTGAGACAGGCTCTATAATATAAGCCAGGCACTTCACTTCATTCCACCGTGCTTTGTTTTTAGTTGAGGGAAGGGAGAGATGATGATTCCTCACGGGGGAATGTGGGAGGAAAGGTAAACAGTGCACGTGAACTGCCAAGAGCTGCCCAGAACCAAGAAAGGAGCATTCTCTCCTTCCCATTCATGGGGCAAATATTTACCAAGCCAGGGCTTTGCATAGAGCAATGTGTACAGCTGGGTGAGGGCTCCACAGGCCCTAGGAAAAGGACTTTGGGTGTTTCCAATTTCCACCTAGCTATGCTTGAATGGGGAATGGGGGCAGAAAGGACTTCAGAGGCAGGCAGCCCTGGTTTGGATCCTATGGCATCACTAATTAGCTGTTGCCTTTGAGTGAGACACTTAGCCAGTCTGAGCTTCAGGTCTCCCATCTGTACAGTGCTGGATAATAGTGTCTATCTGAGTGGTACTGTGAAAACGAGAGTTAGTGTGTATCAAGTGTCTCACCCAGGGCCTGGCATGGAATCAACCCTTTTCCCACTGTCCTGCCCTCACTGTCCATCCCCTCCCCTCCCAGACCATGCATTGGAGGGGACAGTACATATCCAGCAGTGTAGCCATTAGTCCTTGTCTTTTCTTAAGCAAACCTTACATCTACATCAAAGTTGTCAGGTCTTTAAGAACAGAAACCTATCCAGACCAGCTCAGCATCCCTCCCCCCACCAACCACAGCTCTAGGGTAGGCTCCTGAGTGACACCGGCATTCTCCCTCTCTTTTTCCTTCTTGTTGTCTTCTCTGTTGCAGCCAGAAAAAGCCCAGAATCTCCTGCCATTGTTTCCTGCAGCCTCCACATTTCTGAGTAGCAGTGAAGGGGAGAAGACAAAGACTGTTCCAGGGGGTCCTCCCCAGCCTCTGAGCCAGCCAGCCCAGCCCAGCCCACATTACCTTAGGGGAGGTATGTGAGGGCCTAAGGAGGAGGAAAGGCTCCTAGGGGCCTTCCACATCTAGGGGCTCAGAGAGAGTTCCCAGCCACTCCTCTGTCTGTTTCCTTCCACACCATTAAATCAACACACCCAATTCACAGCTCCCCTCTTCCTTCTGGGTGAGATTAGGGGAATTAACTACCTTTACTGAGCACTACTATGGCCTTGGCACTGTGCATAGTAATTTACAGAATTTGCTTTACTCTGTTCTCAGAACATGGAGATACAGAGTACATCCTATTAGTCCTATTTTATAAGTAGGGGAATCGAGGCTGAGAGAGGTTAAATCTCTCCCCCAAGTCACAGCCAGAAAATGTCTAGGCTGGAATTTGAGGGCCCCAGGCTGTCCATACTCCCAGAGCCCACCCCTCAGCTTCAGTCTGCTGCCTCCCCAGCAGGTGGTGTGGAGGGAGCTGACTCATGGCTTTTGATTCATTCAGTTCTCTTTCCTGCGTTAACATTACTTCAGCCTAATGAACAAACATCACATAATGCATTTCTCTCTTTGCAAACATCTACATGAGGCTGCTTGCCTGAAGCTCAAAGAGTCACATCATTTACAGGTGACATGTTGACAGACTGGCTTGTGGGTCAATTAAAGAAGAATCATGGAATGTTAGAGCCCTTAGAGATTGTCCTATATCAGAGATTCTTTTTCAAGCTGGGCTTCAAGGGCGATTCTGTAAGCCCTGAATTTGTACAAACATGCATTTTCCTAGAGCAAGAGTCCAAAATTTTCATCAGACACTCAAAGAGGTTTTAAGCTCAAAGGGTTAAAAACTAAATGCCTAGCTAGGACCTCACATTCCCAGGCTTGCTCCTGCCACATTCCATGAGGCAGCACAAATTGTGATAGAGAAAACCCAAAACTAAATGCCAGAAGCAGAATCTGAGCTCTGAATCTTCTGGCAAACATTTTAAAGACTCATGAATTATTAAAATGACTAATTAAGTCAACCTTCACCAGAGAATATTTGCTTTTTCCCCTCATCATTGAGCTCACTGTGAAACTTGACTTCACTCCATCATTTGCTTAAGCACAAGGTCAGTTTCCTCAGTTCCTTCTTTGCTGATCTAGGAAGAACTTTGAGTGGCCTGCTGTGTTGTATACTAACAGTCTACATAGCTGGGAGGCTCGGAACCCCATTTTTTCTTCTCTACCTTTGGAGATCCAGCTCCTCGCAGCCTATCATCTGCCTTAAGCTCACACCCTTCCTTCTGCCAGGCCACTCTCCTCAGTGGTTCATGTCAGTTATGCCAGTTATGCCACATCTTCCCTTCTTACCAAGATCACCCTCCCCTCTGGAATGCTATGATTGGCCTGGGGTGGGGGGGGAATGCCACAATCACCAAATCAGCATGCATCCTGGGGTTGCACTGGCCTCTGCTCAGTTCTGTCATGAGGCCACTTCATACCTAGCCCTATATTTTGAAGCACATATACCAGGTGTCATTTTTCCCCCTCCCTTCCATACCAAAATCCTGTTTTCAGGACTCTTCTTCAATTCCACCTCCTTTGTGAAGTCTTCTCATTATTTCATCTATTTCCAACCAGATTTTAAGATCCTTGAGGGCAAGAACTTATTGTTCCTACTTTTAATGCATTTACCAATAGGTTTTGTACCAAGGGAGATGTTAAATCCAACTGATTAATTAAGAAGTAGATTTTTCAGCTCGGCACCTGTGGCTCAATGGGCTAAGGCGCCAGCCACATACACTTGAGCTGGCAGGTTTGAATCCAGCCCAGGCCCACCAAACAATGACGGCTGCAACTTAAAAAAAAAAAAAAAAAATGGCCGGGCGTTGTGGCGAGTGCCTGTAGTCCCAGCTACTTGGGAGGCGGAGGCAGGAGACTTGCTTGAGCCCAGGAGTTGGAGGTTGCTATCAGCTGTGATGCCACAGCACTCTATCCAGGTCTCAAAAAAAAAAAAAGAAGTAGATTTTTCCTCACCCCACCCCATCCCCAGTCTTTGAAGGTGATCACTTGGCATGAGGGTCCATTGCAAAATGAAAATACAGGGCCCTAGCTAGGGCTAAGGACCTCAATCTCCTCATTCCCATGGGCCCACTCTCCCCACCTCCAATAGATGACTCCCTAAGAGATATAACCTCTATGCCAGGACACATCAGACACTTGAATGAGGGATAAGCAAGAGGTGCCACCTGATAGAATCAGGTGTACCTGCCCAAATAAAATAATGAATGGCAAAACTATTATTCTAGAGCCTAGCCCTCCCCCAGACTTTATCATATGAAACTATTTTCTCATCCTCCAGGAAACTAGACACACACTTAGAAAAACCATCAATCAGCTTTTACCCCAACCCCCAGCAGAGAAAGTCATAGACCAATTGGCAGGGCAACAAGTACTCCTCAAATCTTCCTTGTCCCACAAAACTTTATCTCCTCATTGGACAGGCCCTCACATGGTCCTTTACAGCACCCCCACAGCTATTCGCCTTGTGGACTCCCCAGTTTGGATTCACTGATCCCAAATAAAACTGTGTCCTACAGAAAAACTTCCAAAGCTGAAGGACTCTCACTGCAAGTCACAAGAACTCTCCCCCGCCACCTTAAACTCACTAGGATCCCTGAAGAATCCACTTCCTAATAAATGTGTAACATTCCTCCTTGACTTATTTTTTTTTTCCTTTTTTTGAGCCACCAATCCTGGCTGCCCTAACCCTTTAAATCCCCGCCCGCCATAGCCCACATGTGGATTTCTCCCTTGTCAGGAGTCTCACCCCACCTGCACTCCAGGTAGAATAAAAGCCACTTTAATTGCATGAATTGGATCTCCATCTTCCTTTTGTCTGGCATCTCGGAATGATTTTTATCTTTGGGTCCAGAACCTTTCACCAAGTCACCCACCAAATGTGCTGTGGTACTGCCAGCTCAGAGCAGGATTATTGCCAACTTGCTCTTCCCCAACCTGCCAGAGGATGTATACCCAATTCCGAGCCTCCCCACACCTATGCCCAGGTCCCTGCTAGGAACAGAGCACAACAATGGAACAGACTTTCCCCTGAAAATGCAACCTTGTCATTTTCAAGGTTGAGGGTGGAGGTGGAGGGTGACGGAAATCACAGAGTATAGGTAGGGCAAGGGAGACTGGGAAGGCCTAGGATGCCAGGACACAGGGGCACACAGATGGGAACCCATCCTGGGGAAGGGAGAAGGCTAGGAAGGCGGGATGGCAAAAGAGTCAATGATCTAAGTCTGCAGGCACTTACTTCATTGTTCCATTAGACTCTACTGTGGAACACTAATTTGAAGATAAAATTACTCTGAATTCCAAGACGGCCACGTAAAGCACTAAGCCCCAGTTGTACCAGTGAGGCAGGACTTCATCGCTGTTTCGCTGTTGCTTTCTGTAGGGCCTCTCTGAATGTGGAGCTCTGAGTGCCTGTGCGGGGGACAGGGCCATGAAGCCAGCCCTGCTTCCCAACCTGTGTCCTGAAATCTTTGGCATAACTCTACCTTTAAAATGCAGAGGGACAATGAGGAATTCACCTAGGGAACTGCAGTCATCTCAATGGCTTTGGACACCGCTACTTGGCTCATCTAGTCTTGTATGTGGACACAAGGACTCATGACTTGGAAATACACCTGTAAGGGAATGAATAAAATTGGCCAGTAATATCAGTATTGGCAATGTTAAAAGTATTTAATATTTAGCAATCTGACACACATCTTGGGTAGAAAATTCTGAGAGTTCTTTTGTTTTTTTAAAGTTTGAAGGTGGTGCCTGTGGCTCAAAGGAGTAGGCCAACGGCCCCATATGCCAGTGGCGGCGGGTTTAAACTCAGCCCTGGCCAAAAACTGTAAAGTTTGATTTAGCCATGATTTGCCTCTCCTGTACCTACTGAAGTCATTTCCCTTTTTATCTTACATAAAACTCAAGAATCTTTAATATTTGTCAGAACAGAAATGGTTAAAATTAATTTTACCTAGTCCCTATCAGACCTTAATGAGACGATTAATGCAGCATCACACTTCGGTTTTAAACCCAGTGTTAACCACTAAGTTGTGTACTATATTTCTCTCCCTCACATTTTTAATTCATGACTGTAGCTGTATATTTATTCTAAAAAGATTTTTAAAAGGTTGATTGATCCAACTGGCACTGGCCTGGATCAGATCCCATGAGGGATAATGTTATTTGATTTTTATTTTTTAACACAAGCAAGCCATTTGTTTCCTCAATAACTGAAGTCTTGATAGAGTGAAGCATCCTTGAAGAGCTGAATTTCTGAGCTTGGCCGGGGCAGGACTTACTATTAGCACAGATAAATCTGGTGAAGAGAACTGGACACATCAGTTGACTCTCAATTTATCTTTTTTTTTTTTTTTTCTTTGAAATAGCCTCAGACTTTGGCTGGATTTGGGTGCCTTGTTTAGCACCCAGCTGTTAGGTTAACAACTCTAAGCTGCTAATTAGTTGGGAAGTTTTGTAGGCCACACGAATAAGGTGGGATGCCCAATAAATGTAGCAGAACAAGAGTCTAAGAATGAAAATGAGCTGCTGGGTATGGTGGATGGCTTTGCATACTGGTGTCTGAATCCTAGGAACAAGTTTCTATACATCCGCACGCCTTTCTGGGGATGGAGAGGATTTTATTTATTTCTTGGTGTATACTCCAAAGGTAGAACTCAATAAATGCTTATTAAATTGACGCAACACCACTTTCCTGATTTTCTCCATTTCACCTCCAAAATCATCCCCTGGAACCGATATTAATCACTAGCCATATCTATACTAAGTATTTTCTCTCCAAGTTTAGTTACTTAGTCTGGTGAAGCAACAGTACTTTTTTTTTTTTACACACTTTCCAGAATAATGAGATTCCAATAGATTGCTTCTTTTCTAGACTTTTGTACCACAGAGGCAACCTGGAATTCTAGTGGTCCCTAAAGAAATGGCAGGTGACTCCCTTCCTCACCAGCTCAAGAGATCTCCAACAGGAGTCCTTGACATTTTGTGTATGGGTTGTTTCTCTAAACTGAGATGAAGAATTAAATTATAGACCTAAATCTCCAGTAAGCCAATATTTCTTTCCCTCTCCTTTCATGGAAAGCAGTAATAAATCTTGCTTTGTAAGGCCTTTTCAGTCACTCCTCATTTAGTTCCTCAGCTAATAAAATCAAGGCCATTCCTGAAATTAGATTAAATATTTTGACTCTCCTTTTTCTAGAAGTTTTGGAGATCTCACTGATCTTTCCTGAAGAAGCAGAAATTATCTTGTTTTTTCTTCCAGTGACCTGTGAATACTCTGTTATTCAAAAAAAACATGAGTAAGAAGAAGGGGCAAGAGAAAAAAAGGTAGGAAAGCTTGGAGTCCACTTCCACTAACCAGTGGTATGGTCTTGGACTCTGAGGGCCTTTATTTCCTTTCTGTGAAATTCAGTACTCAGATGAAAAAGTGATCTTTAAATGTCTCTTTGGCTGTAGAAGTCTAAGTATCTCAAGGGGTTGCATGCTCCATAGAAAGATAGTAATTGACCAGGCATAAGGAAATTGTTTTCTTTGTGATGAGAGCAATTTTTTTTCTCTTTCTTCCTTCCTTTCTTTTTCTTTTTTAATAGAACAGAACAAAATGAGCTCTGATCATAAGTTCAGCTGAGTTCTTTCTAAACCACAAGGTTCATTTTCTGAAATTGCTGTCTTTTCCTTCAAAAGCCTCTGCAGTCCTCAGTCTTGTCAGCCAGCTCCGTTGCTTTTATATTAGGTCTCTGTGAAATAAGGAAGTCTTTTAGAGGCTCACTTCTGTTGGAGTGAGCAATAAGGGGGCACAGACATGGCTGAGGAGGGCACCTTTTTGAACCCCCCCGGAAGATAAATTGGTTTTCCTTCCATCATCTCCTAAAATCCAGAGCCCTATCTAGAATCTCAGTGAATATATGCTGTTTGTCTATCAATGCACTGATAATTATTTTTCAAGCAACTGTTAAGTGTGCAAAACTATTGATACCATATACTTATAACCCCAATAGTTAGTAATACAGGTATTATGTTATGGTGTCACTGGGATTTCAAGACAATGTTTTGGGCTCAGCACTCATAGTGCAATGGTTAGGGTGCAAGCTACATGCACCAGGGCTCGTGGGTTCCAACCCGACCCAGGCCTGCTAAACCAAAAAAGATAGCTGGGCATCGTGGTGGGCACCCGTAGTCCCACTACTATGGAGGCCGAGGCAAGAGAATTGCTTGAGCCCAAGAGTTTGAGGTTGCCGTGAGCTGTGGCTACATAGCACTCTACTGAGGGTGACATAGTGAGACTCTGTCTCGTAAATTAATTAATTAATTGAATAAATTAAGATAATGTTTTAATTAATGGCGATCATCTCAGAAAACTATAGAGGTTAACATATAGAGATTAAGTCATTGCAGTAGTCAGAACAGGTTTGAATTCCAGCATTTCCATTTACTAGTTGTGTAAACTTTAAATTCCCTAAACTTCAGTGTCCTCACGTGTAAAATAAAGATGATAAATAATACCTACTTCAGAGAGTAGGGCCAGTCACTGAAATAAATTATGGAAAGGAGTTAGCAGGCTTGGCACGGTGGCTCATGCCTGAGCATGGTAGCTCTCTGGGAGGCTGAGGTGGGTGGATTGCCTGAGCTCAGAGGTTCAAGACCAGCCTGAGCCAGAGTGAGACCTAGTCTCTAAAAATAGCCTGGCATTGTGGAAGGCGCCTATAGTCCCAGCTACTTGGGAGGCTGAGGCAAGAGAATCACTTGAGCCCAAGAGTTTGAGGTTGCTGTGAGCTATTATGCCAGAGCACTATACCAGGGTGACAAAGTGAAACTCTGTCTCAAAAAAAAAAAGAAAGAAAGAAAGGACTTCGCATAGTGTCTGAGACATAATAAGTGCTCAGTAGTTTCAATTATCATCATGGTAGTATGGCGTTAATAATGTATAATAGAAGTGATCTTTGTTTACCCTAATCTGTGGCCTCATGCATCACACACCCTTCAGGACTTCTCTTGGGGCCCGGAAGCAAAACTAATGTGAGAAAATGCTGTTATGTTTCAGTCACTGAAAGCAAGAGTAAATTTCTTGGAAATGCCTCAGATTACATTTTAATGTAAACGGTGCTTTCTTCAAAGAGAGAGAGAGAGACAATAAAATAATTTAAACAGGTAAAAGAATTATGAAGTTCTTAAACTCAAAAAGAGAGAGAATAATTTTGGGCCCTTTGTTGATGGCATGGGTGAGTCTGAACTCTCACCCTTGTTTAGGACTGATGCTCTGGCTCCAGCTAATGGGGGAAGGAATGAATGATGAGCGAAGGGAGGGACTGAGGACTGTCACGGGCTGTGGCGCCATATGGCCTGAAACAGCCCAGGACTCAGTAATGCTTGTTGAACTGAAAGCATCTATTCTTCTGTCATTCCCCACCTCCTCTCCAGTCCCTGGAAATCAGATGGTGTTATAAGCCCAGAGGGCCAAGGCAGATGACAGACAGCAAGTGACTCATCAGGAGGGGGAATAATGGCTGGGGTAAAACAGCAGTCCTAGTTTTTACTTTTGGGAGTTTTTAGATGCATGTTGAGGTGAAGCTCATACACTCCCTTGAGGCAGGTTGTAGCCCAAAAGCCAAAAGGAATGCGTGTTCAGGTTCTGCCCTAGCTCCTGACTAAAGCCAAGGGGTGCCCACTGTAGCCATGAGAGGGACGCTAAGAGGGTTTGCTGATATGACTAAACCAAAAGCAAATTCAATCTGGCCCCCAGTCAGGAAGGAATGGATAAACGCAGAAGTGCAGAATGCCCTAACTAATCTGGCTCCAAACTGTGAAACATCTCAGTCTGAGGTGTAACCCAAGCAACTCTCAAAACAAGCTTGCTGAGATGGCGGCTAGATTCATCTCCAGGGTGGAGATGACCTAAGTGGAGAGAAGGAAATTTTGCCCAAACTGAAGTTAGCAGGTAGACAGACCTAGCCAGCCACTCAGCTACAGTAAGAAGCCATTTGAATTTGAAAACAAACAAACAAACAGAAAGAGGTAAGCAAATCATAACCAAATTGTTGGAGGGAAGACACAGCAGAACAGGATATGTGCATACGGATAGCTAAAGCCTCCATGAATGGCTTCACTGCATTTATCAGAAGGGATTTCAATGAACCTGATGAAGACCAAGGCAATCACAGTAGGAAGAAGAGATGGATTTAGGATTAATTTCCTGTTATTTCCTACAGCAACTTAGATAGGAAATGCTTCAGATGAGAGCCTAGTTGGAAATTAACCCAAAGATAATTAGAATCAGATTTTCAAAAGAAAAAAAAAACCTCTACAGGTGATGATTCTCCAAGTTGGCTACACATTTGAATCATTCGGGGAGCTTTATTTTTTTATTTATTTATTTTTGTTGTTGTTGTTGCAACCGTCATTGTTGTTTGGTGGGCCCTGGCTAGATTCGAACGCGCCAACTTAGGTATAAGTGGCTGGCGCCTTAGCCCGTTGAGCCACAGGCGCCAAGCCACATTTGGGGAGCTTTTAAAACATTCCAAGTTCAGCCACAGCCCAGATCCATTGCATCACAATCTCTAGGGGTGGGGCACAGGCACAGAATTTTTTGAAGCTCTCCATTGATTCTAATATGCAGATGAGTTTGGGAACCACTGTTAATGGGCCATGTACACAGGGGAGACATGTTAGGAAATGGCCTGTGAGGTTAAAGGAAAATAAATACAGTCATTAAGAAACATCAAGAAATTAGCCTGCCTTGAAACAGAACAGGATTCAAGAAAAAAATGGATACAGAGATAGGGCTATAATTTAAATGAAAAAAGCAACTAGAGTTAAATTCAAGTAATTATCGAGCAAGGGCCTTGAACTGCATCTATGGGAGTAGGATTGAAATCAAGGAAGTTCACTGCCATTATGGATACAGCAATTTATATATTCTTGCTTCATAGAATGTTCATATCCATGACCTAATTTTAACTTACATCTCTGTGAAGTAGGCAGAGAAAGTATTATTTTTCTCTCCCACTTCCACAGATGGAAAAAGAGTCTCATGATTTACTCAGCATTACAGAGCAAAGCTAGTGGCAGAAAGAGGAACAGAATTTAGTTCTTCAAAAATCCCAGTTGCATGTCCTTCCTCCCCTGTTGCCTTGCTGCCCTTGAGGACTCTGTAAGAGTGGGAGAAGTTACAATGACACTTGGTGAGCTGAACCAAAAAGTTCTGCTATTAGGGGGGGAAATCTAGAACAGATGCCAAGAGACACATCAAGGCTGTGGCAGAGTGCTGGACACCCTGCCCTTGAGGATGCCTTAGTACTTACACTGATGATGTTAATACACCGAATTGGCCTCCAAATTACAATAGGTTGGTGGGCAGAGGCAAGGTCAGTGAGGTCACAAGAAATTATTTTTAGGACAAAAAAAAAGGAAGTAGCCTTATAGGTTTTGTGCTTTGGCCTACAGTTTGAGGACACTCTGAAGATAAGTAGGTTGTGAATGTGGCAATAAGCTATTGTTGCCCTGGGTCCTATTGTTTTCAAGAAAAGGAAATTCCTCCGTGGAGTTGGCTTTTCCACAGTAGGATAAAAGGGCAAGTTAGGGGCCTGAAGAGGAGGATGCAGTAAGGCTTAAGGAAGGACTAGAGTTGGGCAGAACTTGCAAACTGTCAGAACTCAGGATCTATGGTCTCTCCATCGTCCACTTCCATTTATCTCTGATATTTGTGTTCATTTTTTTCTCTGAGATGTTCCTTCTTTTGCTCTGTCCTCATGAAGGGACAAAGATAGTTGCCCACAGCTCCCAAATTCACATTTCAGCCATAAGAACAATGTCTACTCCTCCCCCTTCTGAAATATAAACTCCCATGGAAGGAACTGTCTGGACCCAGATTGGCTCAGCAATACTTCCCTGACCCAATCAACTATAACCAGGGTTCAGCATCACATTAGGTGTAAATAACTGCTGGGAAGCACCCTCTACAGAGGACAGTAGATCACATTAGGTGTAAATAACTGCTGGGAAGCACCCTCTACAGAGGACAGTAGGACACTCATGGGCAAGAACCATCTAAACTGAGCATATGCCTGAAATTATATATACCATTCGTGCCCACTAGGATGGTTATATTTAAAAAAAGCAAAGAAGTCCAGGCACGGTAGCTCAAGCCTGTAATCCCAGCACTCTGGGAGGCCAAGGCAAGAGAATTACTTGAACTCAGGAGTTTGAAATCAACCTGAGCAAGAGCAAGGCCCCATAGCTATTAAAAATAAGAAAAATCAGCCAAGCATGAAACACACACCTATAGTCCTAGCATTGGGGGACTGAGGCAGGAGAATTGCCCAAGCCCAGGAATTTGAGGTTGCAGTGAGCTGTGATAATGCCACTGCATTCTAGCCTGGGCAAGAGAGTGAGAATCAGTCTCAAAACAAAAACAAAACAAAAGAATGACAAATGTTGGCAAGGATGTAAAGTAATTGAAACCTTCATATAATATGAGTGGTAACATAAACATAATGTAAAATGGTGCAGCCAGTGTATAAAACAGTGTGATGGTTCCTCAATAATCTAAACATAGAATTACCCTATTACCCAATAATTTCACTCCTAGGTTCATACCCAGAAGAACTAAAAATAGGTGTTTAAACAAAAACTTGTACACAAGTGTTGATAGCAGGTCTATTTAATGCCCCAAAGGTAGAAACAGCCTAAATATCCATCAAGTGATGAATGGATAAAGAAAATGTGTATATCCATACAGTGAAATATTATTTAGTCATAGAAAGGAATGACTATTGAGAAATGCTAAAACATGGATAAACCTTGAAAACATTATGCTAAGTGAAAGAATCCAGACACAAAAGACCACATATTATATTTCTCCTTTTATGCAAAATACCCAGAAGAGGCAAATCCATAGAGACAGAAGGCAGATTAGTAATTGTCAGGAGATGGCAGGGGATGGAAGAATGAAGAATGACTACAGGGACTCTTTTGGGGATGATAAAAATGTGCCAAAACTAGAAAGTGGTGATGTTGAACAACATTTGGAAGGGACTACACATCACGCAATTGTATGCTTTTAAAGTGTTTAAGACGGTAAATTTTACATTCTGTGTCTTTTACTACAACAATAAAAAAATACTACATAAAAATGCGCTGAGAAGGTGGACCGCATTCATTCCCTTGGAGTAGCCTAGCTAGGAATAATAACTAATACAGTGGGCCCTCTGTATCTGTGGGTTCTACATTCATAGATCCAACCAATTATGAATAGAAAAATATTCAGGAAAAAAAGGATGTTTGTCTTTGTACTAAATATATAGTGATTTTTTTGTTGTCATTTATTCCCTAACAATATAGTGTAGTGATTATTTACATAGCATTTACACTGTATTAGCCATGATAAGTAATCTAGAGATGATTTAGAGTACACTGGACAACTAGGTTATATGCAAATACTAAGGACGTTTCTATCAGGGACTTGAGCATCTGGTATCTGCAGGGGTGGGAACCAATCCCCCACAGATACCAAGAGACAACTGTACACTGACTCTGTACATTCAGTCATTCAGCAGACATGAATTGAGCATTCACTATATGCCAAGCTATGCCAGGCATCAAGCGTATGGAAGCAAGAGGTCCCTGTCCCCAGCCTCAAGGGGCTGCCACATTAGTGCCAGATGAATAGGTAATTTCAATATAATGTTCTAAGTGCTAAGGCTAAGACATACTGGGTTTGGGGGGAAATTTAAATGAGGCAAGATTCTAGAAGACTTAGAGGATGAGGCCACACCCAAGCTTATCCTAAAGATGAGTAGGAGTTTTCTGAGTAAGAGGCGGAGAGGGACGAAGATATGCCAGAGCCGGGGCATCTAAGTATGGCCCACAGCTGGCGATGAATGCTTTTCGGAGGCGGCAGATATCACAAAAATCAGGCAGTTCTTTTTTTGGTCATCAGCTTCGGTTAATGTTTGTATTTTTAAGGTGTGGCCCAAGACAACTCTTAGATAAGCATTCATAGCCAGCCATGAGGTACGGATGGACACCCCTGCTTAGTCTAGACAGAGTAAAGAAATGCACAAAGGCACAGAGGTTAGAGATGACACAGCCAGCAGAGGAGGGAGTAAATAGGGTGGAGAAGCCAAATGGCAGAGGTCCTCATCGGCTGTCCAAAGGAGCCTGGATTTCATCTTGGAGCCCCGTGTCCAGGGCCTGCAAGGGCCTCAGCAGGAGGGTGTGAGGGGGAGTGGCAGAGGCTGAGATGGGACTGCAGGGAGGGAGCAGGAAAACAATGTCACCGGAATCAAGAGAGGGTAGGGAATCAAGAAGAGAGTCAGTGTTGTATCTTCACCAAGGTCAAGTAAGACGGGGCTGAAGGTGGCCACAGCCTGGACAGTGAGAGGGCCACACCTGTCTGTGGCCCATTTCACAGTCACAATGGGGCTGTGGACTCACCAAACCTGCTTTACCACGAAGTTTGGCTGGGAAGGAGAAGAGGCCCAGTCTGGTACAGAAGGAACATTTATGTGCTCAGGAGAAAGACCAGATGGAAGGTAGAGGAGAGAGAGAACTGAGGAAGCCACAGTGCCAAGGCTGCAGAGCTTTGGAGAGGGGTTACCTCTGGAGAGGCAAAGGGTAACACCGCCCCTCTCAGACTAGAGGGAGACAGGAATGCCAGAGGACAGGAAGACAGTTTCTCAGGGGGGCAGAGGAGCAGGTGCATACAAACAAGGGAATTCCCATGGATGGCCTGATTGCTCTGCAAATCTCAGGGGGTGGGAAATGTTTAGAAGAGCCTGTGGGGAAGGGGGGAGTTTGCTGACAGGGACGCTGAGGAGGGTTTCCAGGCTGCTCGGCTGCCCACCGAGGCGGCAGAGGATGACTTTGTAGTAGCGCCAATCTGCGTGGGCTGTGCTTTTCTCCAGCAGAGCTCGGGAGCCCAGATGTCAGGGTGGAGGAAGAGCCGCCTGCTCAGGAAGGCTGGGGAGCAGCCAGACAGGAGCAGCAGAGCCAGGGCAGAGGGGAGGGAGAGTTTAGGCAAAGGAGGGTGACGAGGTGGCTTGAGAAGCTTAGACAAAGCAGAGAAGGGAGTGAAGAAGGGGGTTGGGTTCCAAAGCCCTGAGAGAAAATGGCAGGGAAAAGCGAGTGCAGGTTTTGAGGAGGCTGAAAATCTAGCAGACTGGGAGTTAGGAGTGGGCGGGCTGGAAGGTGGGAGGCTCTCATCCAAGTGGGCTGGGGAACAATTCCAGGCAATATGTAATCAAGTGCTAAATAGGATGGTATGAAATGTAAGTGGGCCTGAGTGCTGGGGAGGAGGGGGCGCTGGGGAGGGAATTCTCAGGGAGGAGTAAGGACTAAGTAATTGGTGCAATTTGCTGCCTTCACATTTACAGACTACTCAGCACCCCAATTTCAGTGAGGAAGTCGAGGTGATGATGTAACAAATGGTATCTTGAACTCCAGCAGACCCTGGGTGGATCAAACCTTTCAGAGGACACATTTCTTTGGCCTCCAATAAAGGTGGAAGGCGAAAAGTAGGAGAGAGCATAGAGATTCTCCCAGTCCTGCCCAGGGAATGGCACACCCCTGCCATTAGGCTCTTCCTGTGCCTTGTGTACCTCAATCACTCGCTGCCTCCAGACCCCTGCCGCTGATCTCAAAATTTCTAGAAGCCTGTGCTTTCCCACAGGATAAGGCTATGAATTGATGTGGGTTTTGAGGTGGGAGGCGAAATCAAGGTGGTCCTTAGTAAAGACAGTTTGCAGCACTTGCCCTGGTCTTCGTGAGTCAGAGGCCAGAGAAGTTAAACCACTGGCCTGAAGCAGCACAGCTAGTGAGCAGCTTAGCACTGTCTCCTTGCACAACTCAGAGGAAGCCAGCTGGTTTCCTTCCCTGTCTACTTCTCAGTCAAAACCCGAGCCTCCGTTTCTTTCACCTCATAAGCTCTAAACTGGAATGGAGTTTAGCATCTGTGGGTTTTGCCTTTCCAACACCCATCAGCCCCCTTTCTTTTGATCCCAATTCAGCTCTGGTAAAATGCTGCCCACCTGTGTGGCTCACTGAAATTTGACTCCTGAGTTCAGACTACTGGTGCTTTGTATCCCCGGAGGGGGTCTTACCAGTGCTAAGATCCCAGACCCATCCTTTCAGATCCAGTTTTAAAGCTTTTCCTTCTTGTGAGATATTACACATTCTGCCTGAAAACTTTCCCTTTATAACTTTGTGTGAGCAGAGTCTGATATTTCATGCCCCCAAACCCTGGTGGTCCCATATTTACCATCAAGTTCACAGCAAGTCAGGATCTAGACATCCTGTCTATCAGCAATCTTACCAGCACCACCTCCGAAGTAGGTCCAGAACTCAAATCACACTTCTTGCCCCACTGCCACTGCCCTAGTATTTGGCCCAGGTGCTTCCATTTCTTCTACCCCTGAAATCTATTCTCCACTATAATGCAGATGG
This sequence comes from Arctocebus calabarensis, assembly GCA_963573935.1. Lineage (NCBI taxonomy): Eukaryota > Metazoa > Chordata > Mammalia > Primates > Lorisidae > Arctocebus > Arctocebus calabarensis. Next base: position 21,014 of record CAUYON010125645.1, read on the forward strand.
GAACACGCCAGTCCTGCCAGCCCTGTACTCCAATACTCCCAATGGCTCCCCCTCCTCACTCACAGTAAAGCCAAAGCCCTGACCGTGACCTTTGCAGACTACATGGCCTGGCCCTTCCCTCTCTGACTTCCCTTGCCAATCTCCTAACCCTCTGCCCAGCCACACAGACAGTCCCACTGCTTCCTCCAGCATTCCAGGCACACTCACACTCTGCGCCTCTCCTCTCCTCGCACTGCTCCCACCAAAATTCCCACCAAAGCAAGCTCCCTGAGGGCAGGGATTTTTGTCTGTTTTGCTCTTTGCTGTATCCCCAGCACCCAGCAGAGATGGGGCCAACAAGATGCTGAATTAGGAATTGATGAATGAATTAATGAGCAAACAAATATGGACTAGGCAGCCTGGTCCTCCCTTCTCATCTCTGCTACCCTCAACTCTCAGATCTTCTGACAACCTGTGGAGTGTCTGATAGATGCTTTTAACCCGTGGTGGGTATGCCTTTGCTTTTTTTTTGGCAATCTTTAAAATATTTATTTCTACAAGTGAAACTCGAAAGCTATTGAGATTGTACAAAAAATAATATTAATTTTAAAAATCAGAGAGAAGCAAACAAACCAAATCAAAAACGTAAAAACATAACTATGTCTTGACCTTTGTGGGCCTAGATTCTTGGAGGCAGGGTTGATTTATTTTTGCTGTTATTTATTTATTTATTTATTTTTTGTAGAGATAGAATCTCACTTTATCGCCCTTGGTAGAGTGCCATGGCGTCACACAGCTCACAGCAACCTCCGATTCATGGGCTTAGGCGATTCTCCTGCCTCAGCCTCCCGAGTAGCTGGGACTACAGGTGCCCGCCACAATGCCCAGCTATTTTTCTTGTTTGTTTGTTTAATGTTTTTTGTTTTGCAGTTTGTCAGGGCTTGGCTTGAACCCTCCACCCTCGGTATATGGAGCCAGCACCCTACTCACTGAGCCACAGGCACCGCCCACTGTTATTTAATAAGATCTTTGGCTCAGTGCCTGTGGCTCAAACGGCTAAGGCGCCAGCCACATACATCTGAGCTGGCGGGTTCGAATCCAGCCCGGGCCCACCAAACAACAATGACGGCTGCAACCAAAAAAATATCCAGGCGTTGTGGCGGGCGCCTGTAGTCCCAGCTACTTGGGAGCTGTGATGCCATGGCACTCTACCCAGGGTGACAGCTTGAGGCTCTGTCTCAAAAATAAATAAATAAGATCTTTGGAGATGCATCACATAAACTCCCCAGAACCCTTTCTCGGAAGTATTTCACTTTGCTTCTATATTACTTTGCTGGAGAATTCCACAAGCTTTCTATTAATTGCCCTTGAAGGTGTTTGCTTCCTGGAA
>CAUYON010125647.1:0-24037 GCA_963573935.1 Arctocebus calabarensis
GCTGCAACCAAAAAATGGCCAGGCGTTGTGGCGGGCACCTGTAGTCCCAGCTACTTGGGAGGCAGAGGCAAGAGACTCACTTGAGCCCAGGAATTGGAGGTTGCTATGAGCTGTGATGCCACGGCACTCTATCCAGGGTGATAGCTTGAGGCTCTGTCTCAAAAGAAAAAAAAAATTTTTTCATATTTTCATTATATGAAATAAACAAAAAATTTACTTATCAATAAGTTAGAGACTGATGTTAAGTCATCCTCTCCCCACCAAGGAAAAATGTGAAATTATATTAATAGTGTTTATATTTTCATTTTGTTTTTTCTTATGATACAAATAATGTATGCTCACCATAGAAAGATAAGAAGAGAGAAGAAAACGGAAAATCTCTTGCCCTATTTTCAAACATAACCAATGTTAACAGTTTATTGTTTCTCTTAACTATTTATTGAATCTAAGCTGTCCTTGACTGAAAGGCCAATCCTCAATTTAGTAACAGGTTTTAAAAAGGAAAAAATCCCATTATGTTGTACAAATTGATATATTTTAAGCTGAAATCCAAAACATTACATCCTGGGGAGAAGAAATATAAATTACAATTAAAGGATATAAAAATTAGGTTGTTTGGTAATCTATCTTTTGTTCAAATTATGGTTAATGTCTTTTACTGTCTATTCAAAATCTTATTCTTTGAAAATTGGTGATTTCTAGATGACATTATAACCCCTTTCAGTTAGTGTATTGAAATTTTCATAGTAGTTAGATAAATGGGGAGTAAAAAGCACAAATGGAGGGCGGTGCCTGTGGCTCAAAGGAGTAAGGGGCCGGCCCCATATACCAGCGGTGGTGGGTTCAAACCCAGCCCTGGCCAAAAATCGCAAAAAAAAAAAAAAAAAAGCATACATAGAGATGTAGACAAGAAATTCTATTAGAACATACCAATGTAACAACAGATCAGATCATGCTCTATTAACTGTTCCCTTTGAACCACAAAAAATTCAGCATCCTGTGCCTTAGTTTTCATGCACCCCTCCAAATTTGTTTTGCTCATTGTTTTTCTCATTACTATTGAATTATCATCACTTCCTCACTTAGTCTGTAATATACTAAAATACATAGAAAAATGGAAATAAACAAACATAAGTTCTGAGTGATTTGATATGTAACAGATGTATGTCACAAATATAATCTTGGAGGGCTGGAAGTAATGGCTCATACCTGTAATACAAGCACTCTGGGAGGCCAAGGTGGACGGGTTGCTTGAGCTCATAAGTTTGAGATCAGCCTGAGCAAGAGTGAGATCCTGTTTCTACTAAAAATAGAAAAACTGGGCGAGCATTGTGGCAGGTGCCTATAGTCCCAGCTACTAGGGAATCTGAAGCTAGAGAACTGCTTGAGCCCAAGAGTTTGGGGATGCTGTGGGCTATGATGATACCAAGACACTCTACCCAGGCTACAGAGTGAGACTGTCTCAAAAACAAACACAAAAAATCTTACTTTTTAAAACTGTAAACTATATAAAAAGAAAATGAATTTTAACTTTGAGGCAGTTTTTATAAGTTGAGGAATCATTTGAATTTAAGAGATAAATTTTAGGTAGAAGAAGAAGAAAAATTCATTTTAACACAGGACTCTTGTTGCAGCTAAAAAGTAATGCTGAAAAACTAAGCTAACATAAAACCAGATGAAGCCAACAACACATAAAATATGCTGGATGTGCTTCATTAAGGAGGATCATATAATTAGATATTTAGGGGAAAGTACAAGATTCTCATTTTGGTCTTTAAGAAGTAAATGTTCAGAACAGAGGCAGGGTCCAATCAGTTTCACATTACGTAAAAGCCACCATAGTGCTTTCTGCCTGGTCTCAGTTCTGTGCAGATAAATCTAAAGTAAATATCAGTTCTGAAAGGTGTAAGCAGCTGGCCTCCCGATCAGAGCAGTGAAGTTCAGGCTAGGTTTATTAAAAGAGACAGTGACCCTCCTGGGCAGTGCAAAGGTGATGTCTGCACCTGTGGGCAGTTAGAGATCCCTTTTATATGGGGCCATGGGGGTGGGTGGGCTAATTCCACAGCTTGCCTGAGGGTTTTGTAAGTAAAGGTTCTTTGGTGTGAATTTCTTTGGGGGTGGGTCTAACTAAATAATTTGTATCATCTGTTGAGGGGGAGAAGGGTGTATGTAGGGACACATTAAGCACCCCCCCCACCTCCCCCACCCCTCCGAACAAGTTCATGGTTTAATATTGTTAGGGTGGAAAACTTAGTAGGTGCCCCATGCAGGAGAAGAAAAAAAAATTCTCTAGAGCAAGATTAGGATATAAAAGTACAGACTTTATTTTATTTTAGAAAGAGAAAGGATGTGACAGAATGGAAGAGAGTGGGAAAGAGAAAGAGAGAGAAGAGAGAGAGGGCATGACATCTCAAAGAAAGAAAGAATTCCCACAATTGAGGTCTAGTGAATAGCTGAATTTAAGGGGGGGGAACAAAAAAAGGTAATTACGGCCAAATCACAAGGTACTGTGGATGTGCATGCTGTGACCATTTTTCTTCTAGCAAGGGTGAAGCAGACATTTTCCCAGCTGTTTCCAGTCTTGAGATCAGATGTTCATACGCCATTGTTCAGGACACTCAGGAACCACTTGCGGCTAAAGGAACAAATTCTAAAAGGCAGATTTAGTCAATAGATCTAGAGATTGTGAAGAAAATTTACATTTTCTTTTGGTCTGCTGGGCTCTTTAATGGCCTGTGAAAACAGCAATCCATAGGGTACCCAGCAAGAGAGTTTACAGGCTTGATCTTTAACCATTACTAGCGAAGAATTGCGGGATTAGGTATTTTCATGTTATTTTTGTAATTTTCACAAGGACAACCTTTTCAATATGAACACGAAATAGAAAATGACCAGATGTGATTATTTTACCCCAAGTCATATCCTTTGTAGGAAGATGGAATGGATAAGATGAAAGCACAAAGGGTTATATGACAACATTACATATTCGTAATAATATGTAATAACTAAAACTGATGAGCAGTGCAATTGTTCAAAAGTTGAGTATAGTTAAATAAATTATGATGTAGCCATGGTATGGAATGCATATAAACATCAATGATAAAGTTAGCATGGATTTTTTTAATTTTTAAAAGTCAAAATATAAAAAAAGTACAATAATGATCTCAACTAAAAAAAAATAGAAAATTGTTTCTGAGAGATAAGATTAGTAGTAATTTTACATTTTTCTCTGCATTTTAAAACATTTACTAAATTTTCTATGCTCAGACTAAGCATGGAAGTTTTGGAATTGCAAAATTCCATGCAAATTCTGAGTATTACCACCAGTTATAAAAATGGTAAGTAACCAACCAGAAAGGTTCATTTCTTAAAAACAATAGTGAAGGCTCAGCGCCTGTGGCTCAACAGGCTAAGACACCAGCCATGCACACTTGAGCTGGCAGGTTCGAATCCAGCCCGGGGCCGCCAAACAACGACGGCTGCAACCAAAAAATGGCCGGGTGTTGTGGCGGGCACCTGTGGTACCAGCTACTTGGGAGGTGGGAACAAGAGACTTGCTTGAGCCCAGGAATTGGAGGTTGCTGTGGGCTGTGATGCCACAGCACTCTATCCAGGGGGACAGCTTGAGGCTCTGTCTAAAAAAAAACAGCGAAAACAGAAGGGGATGGGAGCAGTGTCACTTGAGCCTAGGAATTCTAGACTAGCCTGGGAAGTATATCAAGACCTCATCTTAAAAAAAAAAAAGCCTCAAATGTGTTGAATGGTCACTAAATAATATCTTGGAATTATGTACTAATACATTTAACCTAGTCTTACAAGTAGGTGTTATTATTAATTTTTATTATTATTACTATTTTCAGATAAGAAAACTGAGGCTTGGAACTGTGTTATTTACTGCAGAAGGTGGAACCAGGTTGAAGATAAGGTCTCCCTTGCTTCAAGGACTTTGCAATCTAGTTGGCCTTAGATTTGAATAGTCAAAGAGCAATTCTAAAGCCATATGCAATGGACAGTATGATTTGAATGGCATAAATGAATGTCTTGGGCATTGAGGGCAAAAGAATGAAATGCTTGGGATAAAGTTTACATAAGCAGAGTCATGGAGCCTGGGAGAAAAGGAAGACTTATGGAAGGCTCAAAGCACTGCAGGTGGGGAAGATTGTGAACAATATGGAGATGGGAAGTGATAGGATTCATGTATTGGAAATAAGCTAAATGTACTTCACAGGTGGAAGGTAACGACTTAGGGAAAAGAGCTGCCTCACTTCTCTTTGGGTTATTTCTAAAACCTGTGAACTAAAATAAAATCTTAAGCACTCCTGGTTGACTGAATGGACCCCCTCTTGGTGAAGGAGAACCTAGAAGTACCCCAAAGCTGAGTTGCTGGCTAAAAGAAGGGAGATCAGACATGCCTCTTTTTACTCCCTTCCCTTCTTGGAGATGTCCTTTGTAACTCATTAAAAGGCCTAAGGCCCTGCCACACTAAGTTTACACCATACCGTCAAATCCTCAATTTTTTTTTTTTTTTTGAGGCAGAGTCTCACTTTGTTACCCTTGTTAGAGTGCTGTACCATCACAGCTCACAGCAACCTCATACTCTTGGGCTAAAGCGATTCCTGTGCCTCAGCCTCCCAAGTAGCTGGGACTACAGGCGCCCACCATGATGTCCAGCTAATTTTTTTATTTTTAGTAGAAACAGGTTCTTGCTCTTGCTTACACTGGTCTTGAACTCCTGAGCCCAAGGGATCCTCCCACCATGGCTTTCTGGAGTGCTGAGATTACAGGTGTGAACAACAGTGCCTGGCCTATACATTCCTTTTTGAAAAGCTGTCTTATTTTGTCCAGAAACTTTTCATTAACTTGCTAGGAAGCAGAAACATTTTGCTCTCTTTAAATACCATTTAGGAAACAAAAAAGCAAGTGAAAGAGAATAATTTCCTTGCTTCAACCCCCAACTTTAATTATAGAAGAACCTCTGTAGTTGACCACCTCCCTACATTGCCCAACTCCTTAAGTTGACCTAATTTTCACAGACTAGACATGTACCACATGTATGTATCAGTTCAGTAGGCCTAGTTCTTTATGTTGACCATATCTGTTATGTTGACCAGTTTGCTGCAGTTTCTTGGGTGGTCAATTTACAGAGTTTCTACTGCACATAGAATTGAGATCCAATGGCCAAGTATTATGCCTTTTCAGTCCCCAAATCAAATGACAGAGGTTAACAAGACTTTCAGATAATTTAGGTTCAGTGAGAAAACAGTAACATATGTAAGACATAACCCTAAGACTTGGATACTTCGTGAGACAAATTACACTCTACTGCAAATTGAAAATGCAAAAATCCTATGGGCAGGTGCACAGGTGATCATCCGACTGAGGGAAGAAATATTCACAACCACAATTCCTTGTCTACAAATACTCTAAAGGGGAGAACTCTGCAGGCAGCAAGGCAGAGTGGGATGAGGACCTTCTAATTAAAACATGGCTCTCAACAAGTCAGACGTGTTTGGGGGTGGAAATCTCAGTAGGTGCTCCAAGTGGGACACGAAAAGAATTTCTCTAGGCCTAGATTAGGATATAAAAGTATGGACTTTATTGTATCTTAGAAAGAGATCAGGGAATGAGAGGGGAAAGAGAGAGAAAAAGCAGGGAAATGACCTGGCATTCCAAAGAAAGAAAGAATGCCCACAGCTGAGGGCACGCAGTTGCTGGATTTTAGGGGGGACCAAAAGGTAACTGCAGCCAAATTCACAAAGTATCGGGATGCGAATGTGGTATCTTTTTCCTCTGGCAAGGTTGAAGACAGACATTTTTCCAGATGTTTTCCAGTCCTGAGGCCTGATGGTTCATATCCTATTGTTCCTCTGGGAGTTTTTCAGGAACAAATTCTAAATTCTCATTAAGAGATCTGGCGATTGTAAAGAAAATTTACATTTCCTTTTCTTCTGCTGGGTTCCTGGGTTGTTTGTGAATGCAGACATCCCCTGGGAGGTGGGGATGCTGCTAGCAAGAGAAAGAGAAAGAAAGTGGGTAGAGAGTGATTGAGTTAGTCCTTACCAAAAAACAACCATCAGTTAATAGTTTTTCTATCATTTCACTATAATAGTTTTTCTATCATTTCACACACCATCCTTACAAGGTTTGGAAATTCATAGAGGCAAGTTCAACACTGTTTAAATCATGAAATTTGGATGGAAGGACTGATAAACCGGTCAGCTGTAGTCACTGATCAGTAGCAGCAGCAAACCCCCACCCCCCAGCTGTGGATTAGCTCCGGTAGGCTGCTGGCTCCCTGCCGTGGGCTGATTCTCCTCCCACCTGCAGTGCTTCCCTCTTTTCTGGAAAGCCTCCACAAACCTCCACCAGCCTCAGGCACGAGAGATCAGGCAACCCCAGATGCCAATGAGAGCTCAGTTTAACCAGTGTCTCTTAAAAAATGTGTTTTTGCGGGGGTGTGGGGAAACTTCCCTTTTACCCTGGAAGGTCCACTGAAAGATCAACTCAACAATAAGTCAGATTAAGGAGAGAAACAGACTTACTTATGGTGCTCGAGGAATCACAGAGTGATCACCCAATATCGCAACGGGGTCCAAGAATTTATATCCCTCACTTTAAAGGGGAAGGGGGAGATGAGAAATACAGGTAATTCTGTGGAGTGACAGTAAATCCTTGCTAGGAAGGATGAACGCACACTTGGGGGAATGAATGGATTGGGGGAACAGATAGGCTTGTAAATGATTCTTTCTGGAAACTAACCCGAGAGACAGGTCCTATATGTAAAATGATTTGGTCCAGATCTGGTTACCTTCTTCTTGATCTTTCCTGAAATTTATTGAGATAACAGGCAGGGGCAGGAAAGTCATTTGCTCTTTTTGTTGGGTTTATGCAGGTAGAGGGAAAGCCCTTTCTAAGGCCTGTTGATCTGTAATGGCCTTTAATTCAAAATACTCTATAGAAAGGAGTCATATTTGGGGGTGATATCGCCTGAGCTCCTTCTTTATCACATTTGTAACTGAAATTAGATGGTGTGTCTCCTTTGCCCAAAACTTTGCGTTGGCTTCCCAAATCAAAATAACAAGCTAACTCCAACCAGAACCCACAGTGGTCCAGACCCCACTTATTTGTCCTCTCTAACGATGGGGCTCCAGTCACACTGCCCTTCCTCAACTGTGCCAAGCACTGCTCTGCCCCGGGGCTTTGGCACATGTTGGTGCCTCTATCAATCAGCCCCTTCCCTGAGATAATCACGGCCCTTACTCCTTCCTGAGTCCATTCAGTGGACCGGGGGGCTTTAGATTTTATTTTAGTTCACAGGAATAATAACAACCTCTTCAGCCACGTGTAAGGATTCAAGGAAGCAATAGCTACTGTTAACTGAGCACAGACTACAGCAGGAAGCACACTGCGTTTGACTCGCATTGTGTTCTGGCTTCACAACAACTCTATGGTGCAGGCAGGATTACAACATCTACGCTGCAGATCAGTAAACAAACTGAGATCCAGAAAAGCCTCCTACCTAAACAGATAGAGTTGCCGTATTAGTTTCCTGTGGCTGCTTTCAAAAATCACCACGCACATTGTCTTCAAGCAACTCTTATTTACTATCTTACATTTTCTGGAGGTCAGGAGTCCGAAATGGGTCTCACTGGGCCAAACCAAGGTGTCAACAGACCGCACAGGCTCTGGGGGGTCGAGGGGAAGAGTCTGTTTCCTCACCTTTTCAGCTTCTAGAGGCAGGCGCTTGTGTTCCTTGGTTCTCAGCCCATCCACCAAGCCAATAGCGTAGCGTTTTCCAATCTCTCTCTGACTCTCCGGCTCCATCTTTCACATGTAAGTGAAAGGTCAAAGACCAAAAATAAAAGATTATTCCAAAAGGTGAAAGAAAGGAAACGCAGTCCAGGTTCTGTGTGGCCAACGTCAGCCTTTATTTCCTCCCAGGTGTAGGTGAGCTGAGTTTGACAAGGAAGTCAACGCGTGGGTTAAGGTGGATGGAAATGTAAAGGGTTAGAAGAGTAGGGATTGGGACACTCCTTCTTTCCTGGGTGGGACATTCTGTGCATTTCTTCCTGGGCGGGTCGATTCTACTTGGGCTAGATGGTTCTATTTGGGTAAGTCCCTCCATTTGATCCTATCAACAAGAAAGCTGGTGACTTCTGAAAAGTGTAAGTGGCACCCCGAGATGACACTGGGAGAGAATGGAGAAGTTCAGGTCAGTTTTCTTGAAAGGGGCATATCCCACCCCCCCGGGATGTTAGAGACCCCTTTTATATGGGGCCATAGGGTGCCGGCAAATTCCACAGCTTGCCTGGAAGTCCTTGGTGAGTTCCGGTCCTTTGGCACAAAACTCCCAAGGGTGAGGCAAGTAGGTCCTTTGTGTTCTTTGTCTTGTTGGGGTGGGGAGAAGATGATATAAGGGCAGGAGGAGGAAGGGGAGAAGGATGTAGGGGGAGGGATGGAGGGAGAGAAGGATGGAGGGGGAGGGATGGAGGGAGAGAAGGATGTAGGGAGAGGGATGGAGGGAGAGAAGGATGTAGGGGGAGGGATGGAGGGAAAGAAGGATGTAGGGGGAGGGATGGAGGTGGAGGAGGAGGAAGAGGGGAAGAGCTGGCCTTCCCCAACAAATACATTGGAAGCTTCCCAGATAATGCAGGATAATCTCTCCATCTTATCCTTCTGAGCTTAGTCACATCTGCAAAGTCCCTGTTGCCATATTCAGCGACAGGTTCCAGGGATTAGGAAGTGCATATTTTGGGGGGGATGGGACATCATTCTGCTACCAATTAGCAAGAGGCAGAACCGAGGTTTGAGTCCAGCCGACTTCTTGACTGTCATACTGTACAGTAAAGTCTTTAGTGTTCAGTACGTCCTTTTCCTGTTTGTTGGAAAGAAGGGAGGGTGAGAAGCTTTACACAGGACAGTTCGTCCCCTTCTTCCTTACTTATCTGCCATCACATTTAGGCTGCCAGTCATAATTGTCTTTAAAAAGTCATTTTATCTTGCTAAGGTACATTATAAAATAATCAGTCTCACTTCATTTCCAAATATAGTGTTGACTTCTAAGAAACCACAGACATTTGATAAAAGCAGGCTGCAAAACAGAAATGAAAGCCCTGCTGGGGGACAGGCAGGGATGTGCCGCCCACCATGCAAGCTGCCTGCGAAAGGTGCAGAGCTGCAGACCTGGAACCAGGATGTCCCGTGCGAAGAGGAGCAGAGGAAGGGCCCATTAACACGTGAGAGGCTCCAGGGAGGGGGAGGGTCCATGGAGGACCCTCCTTGAGGTACACAGGGCCCAGCAACACAGACACAGGGGACCAGGGAGGGCAGGTGACTGAAGCCACAATAGACAGAAGTGCCAAGAACCAGCCCTGCAAGGTGGCAGAACAAGCAGATGCACGTGGAACCAAGGACAGGATACGTGTGATCTTGCATCAGCCACGGCTGGCCCTGTCCTCAGGCGGCAGTGGTAGGAAGGTCTCAAAGTCAGGCAGGCAGTTTCAGAGAACCCCGGCCTCCCAGAGCCCAGAGGTGGTTCTGAGGCCCAGCAAAGGAGCAGTCTAGGGTGGGAGCTGTGGTCCACCAGGGAGGCAGGCAAGCAAATGGGACACAAGAGGCGGAGTTGTGGGAGACCCTGAACTGGAGGTTAGCTGCAGCTTGGGGAAGACGAGGTGTTTGTAACTCGGCAGGCGGCTGGATCCCATATCTGTGTCAGCGCATCAATGTCCAGACCTTGCCTTTGACCACACCGGCTGCCCCTACATGTTCACATACACCTGCACCCACTTGGGATGGCACCTAAAAGGGGCTTTGTTCCTCCGATGGAAGGGTGGGGGAATGCCCTAAGCAGATTCCTGGAGGAACAGGTTATAACCGTAGGTGTTAGAACAGGAGTACTTACCTTGCCAGTTGCATTTTTAAATTTTTTTAGAGACATTCTCTGCTAGAGTGTAGTGGCTTCTCATAGCTCGCTGCACCTTCCATACCCTGGACTCAATTGATCCTACTGCCTCAACATCCTAAGTAGCTGGAACTATAGTCAAGCACCACAACGCCCAGCTAATTTTAGTTTTTTGAGAGGCTGAGGTCTCTATGTTGCCCAGGCTGGTCTCGAACTCCCAGCCTCAAACAATCTTCCCCACCATAGCTGTCTGAGTTGCTGGGATAACATGCATGAGCTGCCTGTTCCCAGCTGAGTTAATATGATCTTTTCCTTAATATGAGCATGGCAGTGTTAGGAATCAGAAGGGTATACACATGTGGACGGTGTGTTTTTGTGGTGAAGCAGTAAGAAGAGATTGTTTGCTGCAGATAGACGTCCCTCAGTTATCCATACTTAGGGTGACCACAGAATTTGTGGTCCAGATTGAGACACTTTTAATCAATATGTCAGGTGCAACAGGCAGGTTGTAGGGGCCCTTGCTATAACAGGGTCCCATCTCTGGCCCCAAAGCCTCACCCTGGTAGAACTGCCTTAGCTGTGAACATGAGGGTTTAGATGGGATCATATTTGCAGGTTCCCTTTTTCCTTTCTCCCTGATTCTTGCAGTGCCAAGAGTGGCTCACTTAACTTCCCGTGCCCCCTCAAGCATCCTCCTCTCTGCAGAGAGTCTTGTTTGAATTTTAGAGCCAATGAAATGTCTTCCTACCTGATCATTGTTATAAACACGAGCCTTTATCAAAACAGAAAAGAAGGCTCAGCGCCTGTAGCTCAGCGCCTGTAGCTCAGCTCAACCACATACACCAGAGCTGGCAGGTTCGAATCCAGCCCCCGTCTTGCCAACTACAATGACAACTACAACCAAAAAATAGCTGGGTGTTGTGGCGGGCAGCTGTGGTCCCAGCTTCTTGGGAGGCAGAAGCAAGAGAATTGCTTAAGCCCACGAGTTTGAGCTGTGATGCCATGGCACTCTACCGAGGGTGACACAGTGAGATTCTGTCTCAAAAAAGAAAAAAAACCAAACCCTCAACCTTCAAAAGCTTGCCTGCAGCCTCAAACACCGGTATTCCTTTCATGAGAAAACAAGACATGCTGGGGAATGGTTTCTTGCAAGACAGATTGATGATGTGACTCCCTAAACGTGTCTCCTTTTGAAAGTCAAGGATGTGTTTCTCCAACAGATCTTGGACATCTGAAAGCTGTGGGCACCCCCACCCCACACGTCGATTTGGGGACATTGTTCATAGCCAGAATGCTTTTCTTCCCTGCTGTCCACTCCATGAGTTCTCAAGAAATTCTCCCTTTCTGAGTTTCACTGGGACAAAAGTTTTTCCAGCTGGGGGTCAGTCGCATGTGTATTGTAGGCTATGAAATGAGTTTATGACTTGAGACCAGCAGATTTTTAACAATAAAATAGAATCAACTCGAATAGAAAAATGATACAATAAAAAGAAACAGAATACTTTTCATATTCTTTCCAAAATTCTTTAATGACAATGTATTTTTCTAGCACTATCCGAGGCAATGTTCGAAGTGGCTGTGATAGAAAAATGCTCTTCCTGGTGTGGGTTGCCACCAAAGGATGTACAATCCCCTGCTGTAAACCACATTTACAGGTTTCCTTTCCCTGGCTCCTGAGAGTGCCAAGGACAGGTCACTCACTCCTGCACCTGGTCAGGCAGATGGCTTGGTTTGATCCTTTAGGGTAGGGCCAGTGCAATGCCTTCCTACTTGATTCATTCTACAAACACGAGTCTTTATTTAAAAAGGAAAAGAAACAAACCGCTACAACCCTGCATCATTCACTGTAGAGTGATAAGACCTCGAGAGCTCTGAGAAGCGGCAAGGCAACTCTGCTACATTCTTAGCAACTCCACATCTGTCCTGTGCCATCTGCACCCAGTACTATTTGTGCCCAAGTGTGGGAGTCCTGGGTGTTTGTGTGCGTGTTCTCAGACACCTCCCTTCTTCTGTGCCACGGATTAAGTGGGAAATATCCTGCTCCCCTTTTGCATTATTCCAAGATCTCTGCAACAGCACAGGACTTCCAGCCTCTTCCCGTAATTTGGCAGAAGGTAGATGCAGGTTGGCTTGGAGGGGAAGGGAGAAGGGAGGGCCTGGTTCAGAGCAGAGGGGCCGCCCTTAGGCAGGATGTCTGGAAGGAGAGATAGAGCACACTGCAAAGGTATTTTAATAGACATGCTGTTTCCATTCTTTCACATGTGTTTCTCATTCCGTTTTTAGTTACTTTTGACTTGAATTATGGAGCTTGTTTAAGGTAACTTAGATGCAGTTAGTTACTTTTATACATCAAAAATGAATACTGATTTTTTTCTGGGTGGGGCCGGGGATGATGGTAAGTGGCTGAGACAGAAAGCACATTGCCTTTGAGAAAGCTGGAAAATTCTTTTCTTTTGTCTTCCTTGTGGAAGTAGAGGTCCTGTTTTTTCAAGAGCCCAGACCTCTTTGACAAGTACAAATGGTAAAATCTCCCACCTCCTGAAGAAAAATAGACCCTGGTGACAAAATGGGGTGGCCATGAGGAAGGAAATACTTTTTAGCTAGGAAGGAAATACTTTTTAGCTAGGTAAAGACAAACATTCTTCCTGCAGCAGAAATGTGGTGAGTTCCTCAACAACTGTAGCCTAAAAAAGGAAAAGCAAGTGTTGTCCATTGAATAGCTAAAAATAATGTTAGGAGTATGACTATGTCCGTGATATTGTCAGAAATTTCATTGAGGTCTCTGGCAAGTACAGTACTTCCTGCTCCTTATACTCCAATCTCAACTCCTCTAAAATTTGGATAATTATACCTGTTAAGGGTATTGCTAGAATTTATGAAATAGGCTTTTGACATCTTCAAGTGGCTTCCAAGTTACTGAAATTTCCAGTCATTCGAAAGATGCACCTTGCTTTTTTTTGTTTTTTTTGAGAGTCTCATTATGTTGCCCTTGTTAGAGTCCATAGTGTCACAGCTCAAACTCTTGGGTTTAGGATTCTCTTCCCTTAGCCTCCCAAGTAGCTGGGATTACAGGTACCTGCCACAACACCCGGCCATTTTTTGGATGTAGTTGTCATTGTTGTTTGGCAGTCCCGGGCTGGGTTTGAACTCGCCAGTTCTGGTGCATATGGCTGGCATCCTAGCCACTTGAGCTACAGGCACCGAGCCTGCACCTTGCTTTTGTTAGAGACATTATTGTTCTGTTGGCTTTTTCCCTAACATCTGGGTATTACTAACAGCCTCTGTTCTGTGGTAAAATCCAGAGGAATCCTCACTCCTCAGGGGAGGGAGGGAGCAAAGATTAGTGCAGCCTGGGTTGAGCCCACTGCAAACACCCCCAGCATGTTCTCACTACCAGGGGACTCCGATGGTGTCCCATGTCCACTGAACTGCAAGAAAAGGCAAAAAATGCAAGAGAAAGTCAGCATTTTGACATTATTAACTGAAGCCTTTACTCTGGTTTCCTAGTTATCTGTGAGACATGGTTGTCTGTTGAGCGAAAAACATCAGAATGAAAAATAGTGGTTCTGGAATGATTTTGGTATCTTGGCCAATGTGAGTCATGGTATAACTAATCCAGACAATCACCTTGTCAATCAATCAATAAAGTAAAGATGCTACAAAAATCAACCTAAAGATGAAACTTGGTGGCACTATTAAACTATAGGCAGTGTGTCATTTTGATTTCTTTCATCTGGACCACTTTGTTGTCAAAGATAAGTCACATCTGTCAGAACAAAAAAAAATTGGCAGAAAATTGATTTCCATCATCCTGATTATCTCTAAGTGGCTTGCGGTTTGGTTCACAGAGCATGTCTCATCTAGAGCTACAACCCTGTAATGAAAAAGTAAATCAAACCAAGAGGAAACGATAAATCAAAAAGAAAATATTTGTCTTGTGCGTGACCCGTTGTTCCCGTCACAATCTTGCTTCCTTGGTAGTTTTGCCTCATCTGGGAGCACCGATGATCCATTCCCTTGGGCCCCTGCAGTTCCACACCCACCCTGTAGCCAGGAGCTAGGTAGGGTGCACGGGGAGTAGGACTCCTTGCCATTGTCACTAGTAAAACCAGCAACTTGAAAACCCAAAGCAAAAAAAGGAAACAGTTCACATCTTTAAGTTAAACAGCTGTTTCTTTCTATGACTTCTCCTTTCTGATCCTCAGTGCAGCCCAGATCACCACTGGGCAGGTATCATGTTGGAAGACCTGCAGGTGTGTGAGGGAGGAGGCTTGCCATCCACCCCCTACCCTAAATTTCCTGGGGCACCTCCTATGGGCTATGGGACTAAGGCACATGTCACTCATGACAGGAACAAAAAGACTAACTACTGAGCTCTGATCTAAATATAACAATAATGTGGTGAGGAAAGAGAAACATTTCTATTAAATCAAAGCAACAAACCAAGAAAACCCAATCCTGAGATACTGAGTCCCTGATGGCAGGGACTGTGCTTTGTGGTGGTTCTCGTATCTGGAAATGTTTTGATGTGGCAGTTATGATACCAGCATGATGAGCCCGGGATACCTGTGTCTTGTGGGTCAGGAGAACCGAGTTCACTGTCTTTACCTTGGGCATTGGGCTTTCTGAGGAGGAATTGTGAACACTCTACCCAGCACCCACCCCCAGAGACCAGGCTTTGGATCCCTGGCCTTTGAACCCTGGCTTGTAACCAGAGTAGACCACCACCACAAAGCCCCAGATCACTAGCACCTAATCAAATTTATAATGACTGTGTCGTAGGAACTCTGTTAGAGCAGCCTGGCAGTTACCAAAATGATTGGAACAAGTAGGAGTTTAGCAAGAAAGAGAGTTTGTTATTACCAGCTTATAAAGCAAGCCGGC
This sequence comes from Arctocebus calabarensis, assembly GCA_963573935.1. Taxonomy (NCBI): domain Eukaryota; kingdom Metazoa; phylum Chordata; class Mammalia; order Primates; family Lorisidae; genus Arctocebus; species Arctocebus calabarensis. Next base: position 14,786 of record CAUYON010125647.1, read on the forward strand.
TCTGTCCTAGTGGCTGCAGGCACTATGGAGAGTGCAGTGCTTGGGTTATATACACAACTTGGCCAGGCACAGGGGCTCACGCCTATAATCCTAACACACTGGGAGGCCGAGGCAGGGGGATTGAGTAGGCTCATGAGTTTGAGACCAGCCTGAGCAAGAGCAAGACCCTGTCACTACCAAAAAAGAAAAACTGAGGCAAGAGGATTCTTGAGCCAGAGAGTTTGAGCTTGCTGTGCGCTATGATGCCACAACACTCTATCCAAGGCAATAAAGTGAAACTCTGTCTCAAAAAAATAAATAAATAAAATAAAATAAAACAGTGTGCAATTTAAAATTACACATGAACTTTATGGCCACACAGATTATATAGACAATAATCTGAGGTGGCTTTCAAAATATTTTCTTTTTTTGTCTTCTGTGAAAGCTGAATTTCCTCCATAAATTTCAACCAAATCCATGTAATTGAGAGATTGAAAGCAAAAGCAAACATGAGACTTCAACTTTCCAGCTTCCATCAAATCAGGTATTAAAGAGATTTGAAAACATGTAAAACCATTCCATTCTTCTCCCTGGTTGTCTTGTTTGAAAAATACAGTTTTTTGGAATCTTTGGTGTTCACATGTAATGGGTTTGTTATTGTTAAATGAATGAATTTTCTTAGTTTTTCACTTTCAATTTCTGATACAGTAAATATTGATGGCTGTAACCTCCATAAACAAAAGCCCTTTCGGATTCTCAGTAATATTGAAGTATGTAAAGAGATTCTGAGACTAAAGGGGTAAAGAATAGCTGGTTTAATTAAACTTGAAATTTATCAAATATGACCCCACATGCAGTTTCAGTTCTCCTTAATTCTACCCATCTATCCTCATTGTATAAAAATACTAAGTCAAAGATTTATTTTTTGGTGAAATAATCTAAATAATTGTGCTGTACATGCTATGCTCCGACGGTGGAATATCACTGGGTTCAAAAGAGACTCTGCTACTTACTTAACTTGGAGTTAAGATGACAGAGAAAAAAATGATAGGTGCACGAATCTCTGTGCTTTTAAGGAATTCACTTTACTTACTTTATTTATTTGTTTGTTTTTGTTCTATTTTAGGAACAACTTTTCACAGGGCTCATTTTCCCAGTGCATTCTAATGTGATTTTCACAGACACCGTTTTCGTTCTTGCACATTTTGTCACAAATTATTTCACCGCCTATTGAAACTACCTTTAAACTCTGTTTAAAAGCATTGTCAGGTTTTATTATTTAAAGACATGGCTGAATGTCACTGCTTTTGTTTGATGAGAAACGCAACCATTTTATTTATTTTACTTTGTAAACTAGAGTCATCAATGCACACAGTGTAAAATTCAAAAGATACAAAAGGAGAAATAATGCAAGGTGATTAACCCCCCCCACCCTCCATTCTTCAGCCTTCCAGCTCTTCCCAGAAGCAGCTGCTACTGCCAACTTCTTGTGTTTCCTCTATACATGTACAATGGACATTTACCCTTTTCTTACTGACGGAGGGACGCCAACACAATGATTTGCACTTTGCTGTTTACACTTGATACTCTGTCCTGGAGATTGTCCTCTAGATAGAGATTCTACCTCACTGTTTATACAGTGTAGTGCTCCACTGTATGAGTGAATGACATATTTCACTCTTCCTCTACCTATAAACATTTAGATTGTTTCCCAATGTCTGCTACCTTCCACAATGATTTAATGTCTGTGTACAGCAAATATAGACAAGGATAGTTTTCAGGACAGAAGAGTGTGTAGCAAAGACAACATCCCTCAGACTGCAGTTGTATTGGAGAAAAGTATGTCCTAGGTGAATGAGGAATTGTAAAGAAGCTGGTGCTATTGTGAAATATATATCTGGTCTTAGTCTAGTTTCCTAACATGTAGCTTCTTAAAATTTTTCAAATCCCAGAGTGATGTGTCTTTTGTATGCAGAGTCAGCTGGTGCTAGGGGCCCCTCAGTGGCCTCAGCTCAGGCTGATCACTAAAAAGACCAGGGCAAGATGAGACAGTGGGGCTTTCTCAGCACCCCCCAGCCTCCGTGAAGGGAAGAGGGGCTGGAGGTTGAGGTGACTGCCAGTGGCTACTGATGCAATCCGTCATGCCTACATAGTGAATTCTCTATGAGATCCCAAAGGACAGGGTTCTGATGGCTTCCATATGGTGGATCCCAGGGAGGTTCCTGGAGGGTTATTCTGGAGAGGGCACAGAATCTCCACACCCCTTTCTACATAATTCTCCAGGTCGTCTCTTCCATCTGGCTGTTTATCCGTATCCCTTGTAATATGGTTATAACAGATAGGTAAATGTAAGTTGTTTGTTTTCCTGAGTCCTGTGGCCACTCTAACAAATGAATCATACCCAAAAACGGGGTCATGGGAACCCCCAACTAATAATCTGTTGGTTAGAAATGTAGATCACAACTACTAGGTGGGCACGGTGGTGTGTACCTGTAATCCTAGCACTCTGGGAGGCCGAGGCAGAAGGATCGCTTGAGATCAGGAATTGGAGACCATCCTCAGCAAGAGCAAGACTCCATCTCTACTAAAAATAGAAAAACTTAGCCTGGCTGTGCAGCACGTGCCTATAGCCCCATCTACTTGGGAGCCTGAGGCAAGAGTATTGCTTGAGCCCAGGAGTTGGAGGTTGCTGTGAGCTCTCATGATGCTAGTGCACTCTAGCCCAAGTGCCAGAGCAAGACCCTCCTCAAAAAATAATGATAATTAAAAAAAAGGATCCAAACCAACCCACTGCTTGTGACTGATATCTGAAAGAGGTAGGGGTCTTGTGGGACTGAGCCCTTAAACTGTGGGATCTCACTCTGACTCTAGGAGTGGCTTAGAGGACACCCGGCTGGTGCCCCATCAGAATCATCTGCAACTTGCTCGGTGGGTAGGGAGCAAATACCCCCCCACGTCTGGGGTCACAGAAGTGTTCTGTGTTGTGAAAGTACCCTAGGGGAAACACAGTGTCTTAAAAAGCTCTAAGTAAGTCCCCCATAGCACCTGCTAATCACCAGAATTGCTCAGGAACACATGCGGCTCCTCTTTTCCTTACCAAAGAGTGAAATGTTGCCTTATTCTGATTAGAAAAAAAATCAGAATTTATGCTTCCTGATCTTGGACAGTTCGGGGCTCTTTTTTGTCAGGAGGGGAAAGCAAGAGAGAGGAGGGATGTGGAGAGGCTTTGTGTTGCTCTTTGAGTAGTTATTTCTTGCGTTGGTGGAGAAGAATGTATCAGGCTGAGCCTGAGAGCTCAGACACTGATCATGGGCATAAGACACACTCAGGAGGCGGCCTGGTGAGGAGGAAGGAGCCAGGAAGCACCAGCAGATTTGCAGTTAAATCCTCTCCTGATTTGCATCCTGTCTGCCTGCACCCTTAGCCCCGACTTTGTACACGTTCTTCCACCTTGCTGGACCTCAGTCCCTTATAGGTAGAACTGAGCTATGTCAGAGGACCTGGGTGGAGCACTAACAGCATCTCCTTTCTCCAAACTGAGCCCCTGGTGGATTTCTGTGCATTAGCCAGATTCACCCACCAAAAACAAAGAACTGGACATGTCTGTCTCATGATCAAACCCCTCCAGTGACTCCCACTCTCCCAGCAGCATGCTGTGGACACCAGCTGCCCTCCCCTTCCTAGCAGGAGTTGGAATCTGACAGGGGGAGGCTGTGCTAAAGTACCATATCCTCTCCTGAGGCCTCAAAGTACACAGGGCTTCCCTCAAGGCTGCCGGGAAGAAGCTCATTAACGTTCCTTCACCTGGATGTTATCAGACCCTGCTGACCTTAGCCTGGACCGTTTGCTCTCTGCACCTTTCATGAGGTCCCTCTTCCCTACTGGTGTCTGCAGAGCAGAGATGCCGGCCAACAGGATACCATTTCTTAGCATGACATCTAAGGTTCTTCATAACCTGGCCGGCCCCACCTCCTGTCCAGCCTCATCCCTGACATAGACCTGGAAGCATTGCCAGGGCCTCTGTGTCCCATCCAGGCTCTCCATCTGGTTACCTCTTACCCATCTGTCAAGGCTCAGGGCAGGTGGCATCCCTTCCAGGAAGCCTTCCTTGGACACTGTATTAATCAAGGTTCTCCAGAGAACCAGAAGCAATAATACGTATGTGTGTGTGTGTGTGTGCGCACGCATGCGTACGCAGTCACGTGCTGCATAATGACATTTTAGTCAATGACAGACTGCATAAAGATGGTGTTCCTAGGAGATTATAATACTATATTTTTACTATACCTTTTCCATGTCCAGATGTGTGGATACACAAATACTTTTGCCTACAGTACTCAGCACAGTCACATGCTGTACTGGTGTGTGGCCCAGCAGTAACAGGCCATAATAGGCTGTACCATGTAGGTGTGTGTTGGTGCACTCTGTGATGGTCTCACAACCAGGAAATCACCTAACACATTTTCCATTGCATGACTACACACACACACAGATTGATTTATTATAGGGAACTGGCTGACGTGGTTACGAAAGCTGACAAGCCCCAGGATCTGCAGGGTGAGTCAGCAAGATGGAGGCCTAGGACAACCAGTGGTTTCATTCCAGTCCAAGTCTAAATAACCAGGAGAGTTGCCAGTCCCATCCAAAGAAGGACAGGCTCAGGATCCAGGAAGAGCTGATGCCTCAGTTTGAGTCTGAAGGCAGGAAAAAGTCCCAGTGTTCCAACTTGAAGGTAAGCAGGCAGGAAGAATTCTCTCTTACTTGGGGTGGTGTCAGCTTTTTAGTCTATTCAGGCCTTCAACCGATTGAACAAGGCCCACTCACATCATGGAGGGCAACCTGCTTTACTCTGTCTACCAATTCAAATGTTAATTTCATCCCAAAATACCCTCACAGACATGCAAGAATAACGTGTGACCAAATGTCCAGGCACCTGCGGCCCACTCACAGTCTGTGCTTAACTATTGGGCTGAATACGCCTCCTTTAGTTCCATACTTTCTACACATACACTTTGCACATTTTTTCACCATCTTAACCATTTTTAAGTGCACAGTTCAGTATCATCAGGTATATTCACATCATTGAGCCACCAATCTCCAAACTTGCAAAAGTGGAACTCTGTACCTATTAAACAACTCCCCATTTCCTCCTCCTCCCAGCTCCTGCAAACTACCATTTTCATTTCTGTCACTGTGAACTTGACTACTCTATGACTTTTCCTTTTGTGCCTGGCTTATCTCACTGAGCATTATGACCTCAAGGTTTATGCGTGTTGTAGTGTATATCAGAATTTTCTTCCATTTAATTCCCTTGCATGTATCTACCCCATTTTGCTTACCCATCCTCCTATCTACGGACATTTGACTTGCATCCTCCTTCCAACTGTTGTAAGTCATGCTGTGAGCACAGGTGTGCAAATATGTCTTCAATACCCTGCTTTCAATCCTTTCAGGTATATGAAAGGACATGGGGTATACTTGCCATATCTTAGCCCTGACCAGAACTCATTGGGATTTCATTTACACCCAGTGGCCCCCTCCCTTCCGGTCACACAGGACTTTAGAAGGGATGGCCTGATACTTTGTCATCGTGGGGGCATGAATCACTGAGCAAATAACAAGTTCTTGATCAATAGTTTCCTCTTCAATTCAGTCACTAGGAGAAGGAAAAGGAAACCACATGACCTTTTTTCTTTTTTTAAGAGTTTAAAAGTATAAGTTTATTTTATATTAGAGAAAGGAAAGCGAGTGAGGGGAAGAGAGAGGAAAGACAAAGATGAGAGTGGGCAGTGAAAGAGGGAAACATGGAGTGGGGGAGAGAAAAAAGGAACGAGAGAATGGTGTGGCATCCCAAAGAAAGGAAGGAAGAATGCCAGCCCACCTGAGCTTTTAATGTCAAATAGCCATGATTGTCACAAATTCTTCATTCCAAAGATGAAATTCTAGGTGAGTAGGAAAGAAAGAATTCTAACCAAAACAGGAATAAAAGACAACGTTTATTAAGCTATGCCAGAAAAGAATTAATGAGAAAGAAACATTATTGTACATTTGCTTTTTACATACTTTGCTTTTTAAAAAATTTGCTCTATATGTGACAGTGTTGAGAGTTGCTTATACTCTTCCTAAAGTTTATTTTATTTTTTTTTTGAGACAGAGTCTTACTATGTCGCCCTGGGTAGAGTGCCGTGGCATCACAGCTCACAGCAACCTCAAACTCTTGGGCTTAAGCAATTCTCTTGCCTCAGCCTCCCATGTAGTACTCTTTCTAAAGTTTTAATAATTTGTGTTTGTTTTTAAAGGGTTCATTTTAAAACTGACTCAGGGACAACTCTTAAGAAATTATGCTAATAGGCTTTAGTTTGTCCATAGTTTAAGATATAGTGGGTGTCAGTCTGCCTTAGTTTTTGGATGTTTTTCAACTGAAGTGAGAGTGAATAATTCTAAATATGTAAAGCGATAGTGGCAAAGTGCATACCTGTGTCCACACAGGCTTGCTGGTAATTCTTTTGTGTTTGTTCATATTACTTCTCTCCTCCTTTAAATTTCATGAGGTTCAATTAACAAGCCATAGGTTTCAGGGTTGAAATAGCAGACAATCTGTAAATGATGAAATGGAACTCTAAGTCTTACAAACCTTCTAGGAACTGGTCCCATGACATCCTGAAGTTGCCTATGTTCCAGGTCACCTCCTAAGAGAGCTGAGCCCATTTCTACATGCTGGCAGCCATCATTGCCACCTCCCTGGCCTGGCACGGTTAGCTTCCATCTGAAAGGATTACTCGTTCACTGCTCCTCACCTTTAATCTTGCAGCATTCTTTTCCACCTATGTGGACCCCTCTGGTTGCCAGCCCAATAGAAACACAAGCTGATACAGGAAGATGTGCATACCACACACTTCCCCCTGCCTGCCTGTGCCAAGAATCCTTCTTGTCTGAGAAAGACAAACCAAAATGTTGATTTTGGCACCACCATCAACCAGCAGTACAATACGTGACCATTTCCCAAAAATGAACAATCAAAACTTCAGACTTTGCAAAGCATCGCCCTGCTGAATCTGCTTGCAGGTAGCTTAGCAACTTTCAGAGTGGCATCTATTGAGAGATTTTCCTATCAGAGACGCTCTCAATTAAAACAGGCCATGGCCCCTGGCAGACTCACATTCAGCTGAACTCTCTCTTCTCCATCTGTCAGGAGATTGGCCATAGACCCTCAAGGAGCAGAGAAGGGAAAATGATTCATTCTGCAGCTATTTGAGATTATTTACGTCATTAGGGCACTAATGGGTACTGTTAGACCCATGGGAGGGTGCACACAGGCGGCTACTGTGGAATGTTTGCCACTAAAGTTACCCCAGGTTTCAGCTTCTCGAGTGTTCTTTCAGTTGGCAAGCTGCCTCTTTCTGATCCCACCTTGGAGGCAAACCTGTCCTGCTGCCCACCTCCTGTTCTGAATCTGGTCCTGGTTTAGTTTGAGGTTAGCAAACTGCTCTCTGTCCCTCATGAGGGATGAGGGGGTCATCCTCGTCTTCCCAAACTCTGGGTCTTGCCTTGTGAATCCAAGTTCAGACTCTGCTTCCAGTTCTGAATGAGTGCAGTTAGTAATCTTGGGGTTCCCCACCCCAGCTTGGGAACTGGGCTGGGACTCCTGGAACTCCCAATTCCCTGAACCGTCCCTTTATTCCAACGCTCTTGGCACAGGCCCTAGTGTGGGAGCCCAGGCATGAGTCGGCTTGCCCTCCTGGCGGACACAGTTGGGCGGGTTCCCAGGCACCCACTGTGTCTTTGCAACCGGCTTCATGGAAAGTGGAGCCATGTGTTTTTCCTGTCTGATTCACACAGACAGCTCTGGTACTTTAGGGGAGTCAGGGAAAACAGTAGCCCTGAGATGGCTCCGGTGTGGATTTTACATCATCTCTCTGCCTCCTCTTTCTGGGACAAAGAGGGAAAACGGGCTTGAATAATAATATCACATTATTTGTTAAGTACCAGAAATGAGACTCTCCATAAGAGAGAGAAAGACTAGCTCTTACTGGTCTTACGCACACAGATATATTTAAAATGGCAGCAAGTTCAACTCCATTGGTCAAAAATTTAAAATGTATCATGAACTCAGGGGCTGACCTAAGAAGTGGGTGAATCTTCCCTGCCCTTCCTATCTGGCTATTTTGCTGTGCTTGTGATGCCAGGGCCCATGCCAAGCCTAGGTGTCACTAGAGACTTTGAGGGGGTAACTTCAGCTTCTTCCTCTGAAACCATTCCTGACTTCCAGGAATTGACAGGTGAATTATAAGCAGCATCCTTGTTTGAGCAAATAAATTGAGCACTGGTCAAGTCCAGACTCCTCAGAAACATCCTTTGGCTTGATGCCACCATAGTCATGTTCTTTTCCTCCCAGTTCCATTTTTCCTGCAGAGGGTCTGCTTTTGCTCTCACAGAGACCATTCCTCCTAACTGGTCTCCGCAGCTCCTGCTCTGTGTGGGAAGGCCTGTGGATCTCCTCCTCTGGACCCCAGGCCTCTTCTCGGCCCTCCCACCACCATCTCCTGCTGTTTTCTTGTGCCTGCAGAGAGGGTGCCCTGCTGGGTGGCTGCCCCAGCTCTGCCTGGTCTCCTCTGCACCCGCGCTCCAGGCCCACCACACCAGGTTGGATGCATATCCGTCTCTAAAATGCCTCTTCTCTGGGAACTGGAGATGGAGGAAGAAACCAATATTCCAAGGCTTTAAGTCTAAACCCCCTCTGGTCTCACCTTTCTATACCAAAAATGCTGCCCTACCCTTAGTTAAAAGTAAATAAGTAAGATGAAAATAATGGTGGTAATAGTGATGATGAATGATGGCTGCTCTAAACTCCACATCCTGGGGTCAGGGTCATCAGATTTGCACACCCTGATGAACTATCCACCTGATTAGCTCTGCTCAGGTCGGGAGCACTGCCTCTGCGTGCCAGTTGCAAACGAGGAAGAGAGACCTGTCCAAAATAAATGAATTCTCACTGCAACCACAAAGGGTTGGGTGAAAGCATGCTTCTTGTAAGGGAAGGCTGTGATTCTGCACGTGTCAAAGCAGAGTTTCCAGTCATGGTTGACAAGTGTTCTAAGACAGTCAAAGGATATTTAAGTCAAAACTAGAGTTGTGGGCGGCTCCTGTGGCTCAGCGAGTAGGGCGCCGGCCCCATATACCGAAGGTGGCGGGTTCAAGCCCGGCCTCGGCTGAACTGCAAAACAAAAAAATAGCCGGGCGCTGTGGCGGGCGCCTGTAGTCCCAGCTACTAGG
>CAUYON010125648.1:0-18619 GCA_963573935.1 Arctocebus calabarensis
CCATCCAATATGACTGGTCCTTATAAAAGGAGGATGAAGAGACACAAAGATATTATTGACACAGTGGGGGTGAGGGAAGGGGAGAGCAGAGAGAGGGAAGGAGTGAGGGGGGTGGGGTCTTGGGGTCTTGGTGTGTGCCACGCCTTTTGGGGGCAAACCACGATTGTAAGAGGGACTTTTCCCAACAAATACAAACAGTGTAACATGGTTTCTTGTACCCTCAATGAATCCCCAACAATAGAAAAAAAAAGAATTAATCACTTCACACATTAGACCCTCAGAAAAAAAGGTTTCCAATGGGAGAACATATTGTATTAAAAATAACCACAAGAGAGTCTTTGCATTGTGGTATACAGTACCATTAGCTTTAGCCAGACTTTAAAATGCACTGGAGCACCCCACCGACAAAACAATCTTGCCCCAAGATGCAATCAGTTCAGTGGAAGACTTTTTGTGTGTTGGTGTGTGTGTATGTGTGTACTTCACACTTTCATCGTGGGTTTTTAGATAAATCACAAAAGCAGCAAGCTCAGTCTTCTGGGAAGAAGTAGATGTAGATTACCATTCCAAAAGCCCAACACCTGTTTTGGAAACAAGGCAACCCTCTGAAACTGTTTCTTAAGATTGTTCTCTGAATTTATATAGAGAACATGAGAAACTTTTCTTCCAAATAATTCCAAGTTCCAAAGAGAGTTCAAAGTTATCTATATGTCCCCAGTATAGTATGTCACCAAATAAGCCAGATGAGTTAGGCCCAGAGACAGGCTCTCATTCCTGCCCTGTCATAACTATACCCACAGTGTGCCACAAACAGTTAAGGGATACCTCTGCTGCAACAGACGCACTGTGCATGCGTCAGGCAGAGGGGACCCATTAGAGCAGCCTCATCTCTTAAGTTAGCCTTGCACGGTCCGATACCAGTGCCATGCAAGCCACATACATTTTCTAGTAGCTTGTAGTAGCCACATTTTAAAAATACAAAAATAGATAAAATTAACTTCAATACTATATTTTATCAAAAGTAATATCTTTTTTTTGCACTATTATCTGAATTTTATTAGTTATGTAAAACACAGAAATAAGACTGCAAACATGCATGCACACACATACACACTCACATTCTTTTTTTTTTATACTAAGTCATTTAAATCCCATGGGTATATCATACAGCCTTCAGTTCAGACAGCATACAGTTCCAGTCAATTCTCAGTAGCCAAGTGTGGGTTGTGGCCATAGTATTAGACAGTACAGCATTAGTTCACCTCTACCTGATTATCAGGAGGGAATTTTTTGTGTTATTAGTTATCAAAATAGTTCACCCTTCATGAATTTAAGTCAAATGCCAACCAGATAGAGATGAAAAGGCAAAACAACCTAATGAAGTTTCTACTGACTAAGAAAATAAAATATATAGAGCATCATCTTTGTGCCAGGCATGGAGCCAAGGGCTATGTCATTCCAGTTAATGCTCACAACAACCGTATGAGAAGGGAAAACTGTAATCCCCATTTTACAGATGAGAAAACTGAGGCACAGAAAGCTAATTAATTTGCCTAAAGTCACACTTCAGCTGAGTGACAGTACTCGGATCCCCCACCCCAAGCAGTCTGACGCTGCAGCACTTACTCACAAGAGGGAGAAAAGGAAGGACAGGAGACTGGAAGTATCTGAAGGGCTGGAATGGAAATCTAGCCTTAAGGTACAGAGATAAATTCACCTACAAGGTAAGGAAGGGAAGGGAGGGAGAAACATGTTAAAGAGGAAATACAAAATTGGCGACTCACTGAAAATGTTTGTGTCAATAATTGATGACTACAATGATGAAGGCAATGGCAATGATAACAAGAACCAATACATCTGGAGCCTCTGCTCTGGGCCAGAGTCTCCCAACAGCAGAACTAGTGGCATCTGGGCTCAGTAATGGCTATGGAAGCTGTCCTGTGCACTGCAGGGTAGTGAGTGGCTCCCTGTCCCCACCTACTAAATGCTAGTAACAGCCGCCTATGCCGGAAAAGCACAGCAATCAAAATTCTCTCTTGACACACTGGGAAAGATGTTTTTTTAAAAAAAGAAAATGTCTCTAGACATTGTCAAATGTTCCCCAGGAGGCAAAACGGCCCCCAGTTGAGAACCCTGTACTGTTTCATAGATATTATCTCATTTATTCTTCACATTGGCCGTAGAGGGAGATTATTAATACCCTTACTCTACAGATCAAAAAACTGAAGGTCTGGTGAGGCAGCCAACACCAGGTTCCACTGCTAATAAAGAAAGAGCTAGGACTGGAATCCATGTCTGTCTGATTCTACAGCATACTTTGACTGTGGGTTTTCAGGACAAACTCCCTTCTTTTCTCCCACTCATACAAGGATTTGCATGCTTTCCCAGTCCTTGGGCTGACCCTGGAGAGGAGCAGAAACAAAATGCAGCTGGGAGGCTCCTGACTAAGACATTCTCCTCCTGCCACTGTCACCTTTGGCTTTCCCTTTCTGCCTTGTGCTCTCTCAGATCTATTTGTACCCCCTATTTGTACATTTCATGGTTAATCACCTTCCAGGAAATGGGCAGGGTATGAATAAAAAGATAAATGTTAGGCGGCACCTGTGGCTCATCGAGTAGGGCGCTGGCCCCATATACCGAAGGTGGCAGGTTCAAACCCAGCCTTCGGCCCAACTGCAAAACAGAAAAATAGCTGGGTGTTGTGGCGGGCGCCTGTAGTCCCAGCTATTTGGGAGGCTGAGGCAAGAGAATTGCCTAAGCCCAGGAGTTGGAGGTTGCTGTGAGCTGTGTGACGCCACAGCACTCTACTGAGGGTGATAAAGTGAGACTCTGTCTCTACAAAAAAATAAAAATAAAAAAAGATAAATGTTCAGAATCTGAATACATACTTATAGAGAATGAGTCCTCAAAATCTGAATATATATATCTAACCACCTGCAATTAAAAGCCACAAATATGTTTTTATAAGGAAATTAAACTATTGGCATATCACCATACTCATATACATATACACCAATATTCATATAAAGTGAGAGGTGACTAAAAATGTAAACTTCACAAATGGAGCTACAGTTCAAATTGCTACCAGTTGTAAATTTGTTCTTGAAATATCAAACACATGGGAAACAGAAGCTAATTATTTTGTCCTATTTTAGTATGTGAAAATTACTTATAATCTGCCTGTTAAACAATTCAAAATTATTTTAAATGATAATTGACTATCAAACTAGGCCAATTTACACCTACAATCCCTCTGAAACTGCCAAGAAACTGGGACAACCACAGAAGAAAATAAAAACACTTTCCCACATGTCAGTTTCTTTGTTTCTCAACCATCAGGCCCCAAGGCTGGGAAATCTAAAAAGTTTAAGTGCAACTAATAAGTAAGAAAGCACTTTTCAAGCAGTCAAAATTTTGCAATATTTGATTTGACAATGCCAAGGAAAACCCGATGGTTCTCAGGCTGAAAACTAGTCATTAGTCTAATGTTGCACAGGAGGCTTTTTATTATTTTAAAGGAGAAAAATGGGGGATTTCTTTTCACCCTTCGTTGTCAATATCTTTAAAGTAGTAAACTTTTAAGTATGATGTTATTTGTTTAATGCCTTTCCCCCATCCTGATGAAGGAAAGGAGCATTTGTTTACAGGCTGCAGTCATCCCGGGACATACGTAGCAGATTGGTTCCAGGACCCCTGCGTATGCCAAAATCTGCACAGACTTAAGTCCTACAGTTGGCCCTGTGGAACCGGCACATACAAAAAGGTAACACCCCCTCCCTGCCCCACCATGTATACAGTTTCCTATCCTACAGATCTTGTATTTTCAATCCAAGTTTGGTTAGCAATTTACTTTTTAAGAAAATGTATTGGCCAATTGCAGAGAACAGATTAAACAGTAACTTTTTAGTGTTTCAAATATACACTTGAGGAAGAAGGAAGAAAAGAAGGGGGGGAAAGAGGGAGGGAAAAGGAAGAGAGGAGAAGGAAAGGGAATGGGACAAAAGAAATGAGAAAAGAAAAGGGGAGAAAAAGGGGAAAAAAACAAGAAAAAGAGGGGGAAAGAAAAGAAAAGAAACAACAAAGTCATCTATCTCTCAGATGGCTATGTGAGTCTCTGATCCCCCTGCAGCTCCGTATAACCACATAAAACCCTCACAATCCCTCTCAAACTCTCACAATCTCTTCACTGTGTATCCTAGAATTCAGTGTCCTCAAGAACAAAGAACCCCTGTACCTTCAACCTCTTAGAGAATGATACCTTCCCTTCCCCAACCTAACCCATTTACCTTCCCACATGATTGGCAAGCTCATTCTTCAAAAGCTCCAGCCCCTCCTTACCCCATACTTCAGCTTATGGCCTTCCTCTCCTTTTCAGCCAGAAAATGGAAGCTGCAAAGATAATTTCCTTCACCCGCAGGTACCTCATCAGCTCACAGACTTGCATCTATGCCCACATCCTCTGCCATCCTTCCTGTAACTCGTGCCTAACTGGTGGCAGCCCCTCCCCTTGTTTACAGGATCCTGTCCCCTCTCCTGCTTGAAGACACCACTCCAGCAGCCTCTTCTACCAAGTCAGACCCATCAGCAGATAAACACATCATCAAGTCTCTCATTTCAGAAACACCCTCTCTTGATCCCTACTTCTTCTCCACGTGCCCGATTTCTCTCCATTCTCCTTTATAGCAAAACTTTTTTGAAAAGTATTAGAATCAAACTTTTCCCCTATCATTTCCCCAAAAATAGCTCTTAGCAATATCGATATCATTAGTGACCTTGATAAGTCCAATGGTCAATTTTCAGTTTTCACGTTACCTGATCTGCCTGAAGCTTTTGAAACAATTGATCATGCCCTCCATGAAACAGTTTTCTTCAGCTGAGCTCAAAGGTCCCACACTCTCTCATTTCGTCCCACATCATCTACCTGACCTCTTAATGACAGAACCCCAAGGCTCAGTCTTTGGCCATCTTCTCTATTCGCACCATAGAATGAATACATGCTATATTAAACTCACTTTCTTGGTGATCTGACACAGTCTTTCTGCTAGTCAGTCCAAATTTACATCTTTAGCCTGATTGTCTACTGAGTTTCAAACTCACAGAGCCAACCAACCATCCTCCGCACTTGGAGGTCTAATAGGTGTCCCACCCCTCAGGTACCCAAACCAAGTCCCTAATTTTACCCTCCCAACCTCTCCCCTACAAAATTCCCATCAATATATAACACCTCTGTCCTACCCCAGTTGCCCACGTTCCACACCTAAAAATTATTCTCAGTCCTTCTTTATTGTTCCCATCCCACATGCAATCCATCAGGAAATCTATCAGTTTTATCAACAAATACATCCAGAATCTGACCACTTCCAATCACCTCCACTGTTACTATCTTGGTCCAAGTCACCAATCTCCCTCTCCTGGAGTACAGCATTTGCCACTACACCATTACTCTCCCTTGGTTTCTTCTCAACACAGCAGCCAGAGGAGTCCTGTTAAAAATATTCCATCACTCTTCTCAAAAAAACCCTCCTATGGAATTTCACACGGAAGAAAACCCAGGTCCTTAAAATGAACAACAAATCCCTCTATGATCCAGCACCTCTCCTCCTAATCCTGTTTTATTCTTCTCATTTCTCTAATCACCGCCTCACATCTCATATATTATAATTTATCACTGTTATTGTCTTTTATTGTCTGTCTGCCCCCACTAGCATGTGAGCTCCAAGAAAGCAATTTTGTTTCATTCATCTCTATATTCCCAGCATCTAGAAGCGTGCCTGGCACTCTTATTTATGTACATATCAATTGTGCTGAATGAATGAATAGATATGTGAGGGTAAGGAAAGCA
The DNA here is from genome assembly GCA_963573935.1 of Arctocebus calabarensis. Classification (NCBI taxonomy): domain Eukaryota; kingdom Metazoa; phylum Chordata; class Mammalia; order Primates; family Lorisidae; genus Arctocebus; species Arctocebus calabarensis. Next base: position 5,843 of record CAUYON010125648.1, read on the forward strand.
TTAAATCACATCTGAGAACGAAAAATTTAATCTCATCCACCATTATGTTCTTTCTTTTTCTATCACAATAAAGTATATCTGACATAAAATTTGCTGTTTTGACCATTTTAAGTGTACAGTTCAATGGCATCAAGTATATTTACATTATCATACAACCATCACCACCATCCATCTCTGGAACATTTTTCATCTTCCCAAACTGAAGCTTCACACCCACTGAACAATACCTGTCCAGTCCTTTCTTCCTCCAGCCCCTGGCAACCACCGTACCTTCTATGAATTTGACTATTCTAGGTATCTCATTTAAATGGAATTACACAGTGTCTTTTTGTGACTGGCCTTATTATACTTGGCATAATATCTCCATGGTTAATCCATGGTGTAGCATATGTCAGAATTTTCATCTTTTTTAAAGGCCAAATAATATTCACAATACATCTTTCGGCTATTGTGAATACTGCTGCTGTAAACATGGATGTACAAATATCTGCTTGCTTTCAATTCTTTTCTTTTCTTTTTTTTAATTAATACATTACATTATTGTACATTAATGGAATCATGGGGTACAATGTGCTGGTTTTATATACAATTTGAAATATTTTCATCAAACTAGTTAACATAGGTCCTGGCATTTTCTTAGTTATTGTGTTAAGACATTTATATTCTACATTTAGCAAATTTCACATATACGCTTGTAAGATGCACCATAGGTGTGGTCCCAGCAATTACCCTCCCTCCAGCTATCCTCCCCCCTTTTGCCTCCCTCTCCCCTTTCCTCCTTCGTGGGCTATAATTGGGTTATAGCTTTCATATGAAAGCTGTAAATTGGTTTCATAGTAGGGCTGTGTACATTGGATACTTTTTCTTCCATTCTTGAGATACTTTGCTAAGAAAAATATGTTCCAGCTCCATCCATGTAAACATGTAAGAAGTAAAGTCTCCAACTTTCTTTAAGGCTGCATAATATTCCATGGTGTATATACACCACAATTTATTGATCCATTCATGGGTCAATGGGCACTTGGACTTCTTCCATGACTTAGCAATTATGACTTGGGCTGCAATAAACATTCTGGTACATATAGCTTTGTTATAATGTGATTTTTGGTCTTCTGGGTATATACCTAGTAGAGGAATTGTAGGGGAGATGGAGGGGAGGGGAAGGGGGAGGATGAATGGAGGGAGAGTAATTGATGGGATCATACCTACAGTGCATCTTACAAGAGTACATGTGAAATTTACTAGGTGTAGAATAGAAATGTCTTAACACAATAACTAAGAAAATGCCATGAAGGCTATGTTTACCAGTTTGATTAAAACATTTCAATTTGTATATAAAACCAGCACATTGTACCCTATAATTGCATTAATGTACACAGCTATGATTTAATAAAAAAAATCACTTGAACTTACAGATTTGTGATCATATTAACCACTTGATTATTCCATAGTGTACACATACTTCTAAACATCATGTTGTTCTTGACAAATACATTTAATTTGATCCACCAATTTAAAAGTAAAAAAAAAAAAAAAAATCTTAAAAATTTTGAAACAGGATTAAAAACTCATATGCTATCTAATCAAAAATAAATAAATAAAAATTAAGTTAAATGGGGGGGAAGAATATTACTTGAAATTATTGAGAGAAAAGAAAAAACCTTATCTCTTCAGGCATTAAAAAAATTCCAAGGAAACTATAAACAATCCTTTTCATAACATGAATTTGGAACTTTCACTTATCAGATTATGTCTTCCAAAAACATGACTACATACATTTAACGTATATCCTGATTCAACATGGAGCTATAGCTTATCAGTGTTTTAAATAATTTATCTGCTTAATGATACATTGGGCAGATGTATGATGTATGACAAGTATGTAATGATACTTGTCAATGAATACTCATCAGTAGGTCAAATTTCCATAATGATGAGTGTTCCTATCACACTGCTAAGTTAATAAGCAATTTTTCACATGCAGTATTTCATTTAAATCTCACAACTACCTGACAAAGTATTATTGCCACTCTTCTTTGACAGAAGGGAAGTAAAACTTGACAAAGTCATAGGGTTCATATGAGAAAGAACCTCAAATAGAACCCTGGTACCACAACTCCAATTATCATGATCTTTCCGCAGGAAAAAGCTAAAGGCAACTTGAAAGCAGAAATGGAAACAACCACAAATGTTTGAGAGTCTTAATTATCTGCAAGTTCATATTCTATTATTCAAGCATTTTTCAGTAATAGGTCACCATTGACACCAGACTTACCAAGAGGGCAAAAAACAAAAAAATCAGACAGAATAATAATAAAAGCATAGTCTTCTGTTGACAAATTTTGTTCTGCCATAGGGCACCATGACATTTATATTTTCTAGGACTGCCATAACAAAGTACCATAGACTGGGTGATATAAACCGCAGAAATTTACTTTCTCCCAGTCCAGAGTCTTGAGATCCAACCTCAGTTTCATGGCTACTCTCCTTCCCTTGTAGAGGACCACATTTTTCCTGCATCTTCAGATCATCTTCCCTCTGAATATGTCTGTACCCAAATATCCTTTTCTTTTGAGGACACCATACTCACTGGACTAGAGTCTACCTAATGACCTCATTTTAACTTAATTTTCTCTTTAAAGACCCTATTTCCAACTATAGTCAAATTTTGGTGTACTGAGGGTAAAGACTTCAACACATAAATTTTGTAAGAACACAATTCAGCCTGTAACATATACCTCCATAAACACATTTTACCACTAATGAAGTACAGAGCCCCAGGCTCTCAAAAGAATAGACACATTTTTATGTAGATGTAAAACTGAAAAGTTAAATAAAACTCAAAAAATGAAATGACAACACATTAGATCACATATTGGTCCATGTGATAAATTTTAAATTTTCTCAGTATGTCCTTTTAGCAGGGAACTGTGTACTGTATTTTAGGAAAAATGGCACCCAGTCTGGTTAAAACATTTACAATTTGCTGTTTTGTCAAACACCTGGAAAATTAATTTGTATGAAATATTTCATTAATTGATAATAAAGCTATCACTATAATTTCATGGGAAAAATGTTTTTGTGCTCAAGAAAAATTAGTACATATACTATATACTAAAATAAGGAACTATACAAACTTGCAAGTTTGTGAATGAATTAAGGAAAAAATGTAAATAATGTCATAGTCACCAATGAAAGAAATAAATCATTTTAAATAAAGTGGCTTCTACTTGTTCATATAGTTCTTTAAAAATATTAGTTTCTAAAACATTCTAATTTCCTATGGTAAACTTGATTTGCCTACAAACTTTAGAAGTCACTGTTTTATATGCCATATTAAAAATGTATACTCATAAAATTACTATTTCCAAAACAATGAAAAATAGGCAAATGTGTCATTAAACATTTTAGCAACGTCACAGAATGCTCAAGCTAAAATGATTATAGGAATTTTTTCTCTATAATTCCCTGATGACAAGTATGTGTGTTTAGTTTTGTTCCAAATTTTGGTTCTGCTTGGCATTGTGTTGGCTTTTTAGACCATAGTCAAACATGAATCAATGTCTTTAGAAACAGGCTAACAATTATGTTTCTCTTTTATGTGAAATGGTAGCTCAGAATGCATCATCCTCAAAGACCCAGTGGGAACTATTTCTCCCCAATTATCTCACTTTGCATTGATCATATAAGTAGCTCAGGTAACATGAAATGATGGTAATAAAACATCTTCTATTTGAAATGCATTGCGTAACTCATACCTCCTACTATAAACAGACGTCATCTTAAGAACAATTACTTCTTTTAATGTTTATTTACAATCCTCAGCCTTCTCATGACAAGATGGTTGTTAACGTTAATTAGTTTATTTAGCTATAAATTTTTTTCAACTACAAGTAACGCTATCACAATGAAGGAATGACATTAAATAAAAGAGCAAAAAAAAAAAAAGAAAATGCAGAAGCGTGACCTGGCCAACTACTTTTATTGGGCTTAAGTTGATACATTATCAAAGAAAACTGTCATTGAGTTTATGATCGCTGTTAACTTTTAACCAGCAAGATAAATTTGTTTTCACTCTTTGGAATGACATTGTGCTTGATTATTTGCTTGCTCGCTTTCTATTGTTTTTCTTTCCTTATTTCTCTTTCATATTTTTCTTTAAAAAAAAATCTGAGTATATTCTCTTCTTTGTATGTGTAACCTCAAACTTTTAGATCTAAATCTTTATTATTGTAACTCAATATATTAGTCTCCAGAGGAAGAACACATCTCTGTGGCATTTAAATATACTTGTGAAGCTAGAAAAAAACTGAAATAAAATTTATCTTATTGTATCTATTGTATCAAATTATAATTAATATCCTGTATTTATGGAAAACAAAAAGAGGGCTCAACTACCAGGTGAGATATGCTATACAGTGGTCTGATGGTGATGACTGATCAGAATAGCACTCTCAGAGAATCAGAAGCAGAGATAAAAGAATATCCTCCACTACCAATCTACTCCATGACCTTGAACAAATCAAGTTACCTTTTTTTTTTTTCATCTGCTTACTCTGTTGGCCTGGACTACTGAACTAGACTCAATAATTTACCTCCACTAATCAAAAGTTACATGGTATGAATGAATGCTTAACTTTGTACAGTTTTGAAAAAGGCGGCATAAGTAGTGTTGATTACATTATTTAAAGAGACAAATTGAGACCAAGCACTTTAAAAATCATTGTTTGCATGTAATCTGATGCTCTCAAAGGTGAATCTTTTTTTGGTCTTTACCAGAGGTCTGATAGGACTTCTAGCTATTAGATACTAGTTATAGGAGTGGTGAATCACTCTGCATTCAAAAGATAAAAAAATGCCATTCATTAAAAATCTCAATTCTGATGTTTTGCCCTCAATTGTCTAAAATAGTAATAGTGTCGATGTAAGTTAGCAAGGCTAAATTACTGAAATGTTTATAGAAAGCCAACGATATTACATGATCATGCCTTTAAAAACATTGTTTTTTAAATACCAAATTACATTTTCACTTTTGTTTTAATAAAAAACACAGAACCCCTCTCCATTTGATTGTTCTAAGCTTTTTTCTGCCTCCAACATTTTCCCACTTTATAATGTTGGAGTTATTTTTCGCCCCTCTCAGAGCATTCTATTCATTTATTCATCTTGCAATGAACTTTTGTAATGAGAAAACTTTGCTTTTACCTCCAAATTACCTTGTTCCCCCCTTTCATAAAAGTAAAGGAATTTAAATTATTAGAATGTAATTCACAAAATTCAAATGCCTCATTAAAAATGAAATCCCATTACCATGAGCCTAACTGGCAAACAACCCCAACAAAAATGAGGCCATTTGGTGGAGATAAAGGCAGAGCATATTATAATCTAAACCACAAGATCAGACTACTGGGCTATTTCAGTTGGATAATCCAAGTCCTGCTTCCTGCCTCAGTAAATTTGGGGGCAGATGTCAAACAGCTGCTCTTTTTTTACCAGGAATTAGCTGCATTTAGTGATAGGTTGAATGACTGCCACATGCACAATTCGTAAATTTTTTTGTGGAGGACACATGAGTATCAACAGACACAGGATAATCAAATGATCACCATGTATGTGGCTTTTATAGGATATGGTTTTAATCAAAAAAAAGCACACATGGAAAGCACCATCTTACACTATTTATCATGGCTGCCAGTGGTTTTCAAGTTGAATTCCAAGAAACGCCAAGATCTGTTTTATTTCCAGCCTGTAGCTTTTCTTCCATTGTCTAATATTTTGTTATGAAAGGAGTTCTCTTCATTTTACCATTTTTGTCATCAAAATTTTAACCTTAGAAAACTTCCCACAAAGATAGCAACGTTGGATAGCATCAGCACACAGAAACAATGCCCTGTTATAGTTCTGGGTTGGACCACTTGCTTCATTAATTAGTAAAGAAAAATATCATACTTAAATCTTCAAAAATATAATGCAAGTCAGGGCAGAATTGTTCCAAATGTTCAGTTTTTACAGGAAAAGACATTCTTTGCACTAGTTTTTCGACCTGGCAAATTTGTGAAGCTGTATTGTGTATCTTATAAAAGATTGCCATCCCACAGCTATTCTAAATACTTCTGTTCACAGTGATTTCAGGAAAATGGCACCACCACCCTGTTCTTCAGCCCACCCCACCCCCATTCAGTGGGAATCACAATTAAGTATTTAAATAGCTAAAACGATTCCTAATTGTCTTGTAAATTTCACCTTAGGAATAACCAGAAGCCACTCGAAAAATATTAGTTGAGTTGTTACCTCTTAGAAGATACACCAGTGTCAGTCATGCACATGTGAAAAAGAGGAAAGAAGGTGATACTTGTCTCCCATGATCTTTTGTAAACTGATATGGAAAGATTGTGCGTGTTAGTGTCTGTGTGTGTTTCACTAAAAAAAAAAATGGCTCACAAAAGGCTTTTTCTTTTTGTAGTTGTATAAGAAACAAGTATATTAAATCATCCTTGGAATAAGAGAAGCATCTTAAGAATTTTTCAGTTAAAAGTAACAGAAATTCACTCAAACCAGTCCAAGTGAATGGTAAATATAGAAGAAGAGAAATATAAAGTTATCTCAAGGTCACCAAATATAGAACGTGTATTTAGGACTTGTCAAAAAAAAAGAAAAACTCATAAGGCAGTTTTGTTCACCCCTCAGGCAACTTTTCCAGACCATATTCTACCATCTAGTTATTTTTGTTTCTCCACAACAGCAATTTTTTAAGAGAGTTAAGTTTCTTCTCCAGGTTTCTTTAACTTGTAGGTAGAATATCCATCACCACCTAACTGGGTCTTTGGGGCTCTGAAGTTTCTTTAAATGATCAAGAGACTAAGTATCATTGGCTCAGCTTGGGTCCCATTCCACCTTGGCCCAGTCAAGGGAGGCCGGGGATTGGATGTTTATCTGACATGCAAATACCACCAGGGTTGGCTGGGGCTGGAATGTCTGAAGAAATTGTGTCCTTACTGCCAACCAAGCCATCTTTGGTAGACAGTAGATATCTGAGTTTAGGAGGAAATCAATTTCTACAGATTATATAAAGGCCGCATGCTGAGGATACTAAATAACTGTAACAATACTAATTTGAAGGCATTCTTTCTAATAAGGTGAACATGACATTTAACTGCTATAACATTATAACATTTTTTTATTAGTTGAATATGGAAGAATGTATTTGAAATTTGGGCATATATTTAGAAATTATATTTGAAATGTGATATAAAACAAGGAAACAAAAAGTTCATATTGGAAAAAGTCCTTCACAAACTATCATTATTATTTTTCATCATATTTCAATTAGTAGTTGTATATAAATAACAAACTCAGATACAGCCCAAGTTAGAAACATCTGAATGTTGGATGGTTTGCACTTACAAACGGAGGCTATCACAGGTAATAGGTAAATGTACCTGTTCCAACTTGCAGACAAATTCAACTTAAGAACAAATCTACAGAACTTATCTCATGGGTAACATGGGCACTGCCTGTGTATTTTTAAAAACTCTTTGTAAAGTCAGCATAAAGAACATATATCAGCTTAAAACAAGTCAAATATTCATGGCAATAATATTTTCATTCACAGCTATTATGTTGATCATTTTCCATATATAGTGTTATATACTCACAAGAATTCTTACATTTAAGTATATTTTTTACCCATTTTATAAATGAGAAATCTGAAGTTCAGGAATATTGTATTTTAAGCAAGGTACATAAAACAAGTATGTAGAGGTAGCATCTCTCATAATAGGCAGTGCTGCAACTAACCCAAGGGCATTTTTGCAAAATTAGAAGAATCTGACACTTTCTCAAGACAATGTACCAACATCTTCTAGAAAATTGCCATTATAAATGTAGAAACCCATAATAACTACCAATGTGATGGTGCCTTCCTCCACCCCCAAACTGTACAATGTAAAACCTGCACAACCACACGTCAGCCTGCTAATCCAACTCCTGTATTATTAGTCAATCATTCTTTTTACATGGAATTCTATTCATTAATGCTCTGGCCCTCCCATCACTCCCAATTACCCCAACCCTGTTACCTAGGTAAATGATTAAATTCTGAAAATGTTTTAGCTTATTTGTTCCATTGATATCCCAATGATAAAAGACTTTAAAAGGATTGTTAAGCCACAGTTCCATGAAATCCCTACATATAATTCAATCAATAAAACATTATGTAGTCCTAGAATTGCACATAGTTTATGGCCCACAATGACCTCCTTCATTTAAAACCATCTTAGTTCCGCAGCCTACAAGGGAAATCTCTTAACAAACACCAACAGATAAAGTAAAATATGACATCATTTGGAACACCTGTTTAGAAGACTTAACTACATGCATTAACTGTGTTTACCATTGTTGGCTTATTTCTTCCATGTCTCAAGGATAAACTTCTTCCAGAATGATAGGTTTGCCACCTAATATTAGGACCAACAATGCTGAAGGAGGTTAGTGGAGAGAAAGACTAATAAACTGGAGTCTCCTGGGATGCAAGTACAGTTAGAAAACTACAATGAATGTTACTAAACAAGATTTTTTTTTGGTGGTGAGGAAGGGGACTCTTTTTTTTATTGACTAAGCTACAGATAGTAAAACCCTACAAAATTCTGGGTAACAGGAATTGAAGTTGAGGGAGAGAAAATGACAACGGGATGATATATGGTGTACGTATACGAACTTGAAAAACATTTGCCCAGACATTTCATTCTGAATTCACAAGCACCATTTCACCAAACAGCATCTGGTCCCAAGACAAAGGAGGAGAGGTAGAAGGAGCAAGGTTACTTGACCTTGGTTTGAAACTCAAAGGAATCTAAAGTTTTGGCTTTTGTGCAACAGCAAATGTGTGCAGGGAAACAGTAAGAGACCCAGAATACAGGCCTTGGAATTTTCTTTCATAGACCTTTTTCCCAACAGCCATATTCACATCATACTTCTAATATGATATTATCTGTATGTTAGTAAGAAACACAGCAACCTAGCTGATTCTACCGTAATGATATTTACATTCACAAACCTCAGGAAACACACACACTGGGAATGATCTTTTATACATATATATGTATGTGTATGGCATATAGATGTATATCTTCCCATATCAAATTTTAAAAACAGTTTGCTTATGTACAATAATTACATAGAGAAATGGACTTCAGTGAGATCTGAAACATGCTTCCCAGTGAAGGACTGGAGAAGATTCTTCAAGGTACAACATATCATTCTCACACAGAAGGTTGTGATCCACAGTATTATCCCCCCTTGGAGCACACCAGCACTTAATCAAAGAAGGGGGCCTTGCCCAGACCTCCAGGAGTCTTTAAGAAGAGAAGATGCACAGATTATAGCAGTGATTAGCTTTGCCAAAACATTTTGTTTTCCTGCTGGCAATTCCTATCTGCCAGCTTCCATATTCTTTTTGAGGCCTAAACTATAGTTGAGATTAAAAAAAAATTAAGAGCATATTCACCTAGAGAAAATTTCATGAATGTACCTAAGTTGATCATGAATATTTTTCTACAACCTGCAAGCCTCTTATTAGGAAAGTTTAGAAGTAAGGATAGTTCAGGGAAGAAATAGAAAAGGCATCAGATAGAGAAATAATTACTCTATGGATTAAATAGTTCCACTATTTTTTGTTATTTCAAGGACTCAAAAATAAGTCCCAGTACATATGCCTTAATCGCTTTTTAAAATATTGAAAATATCATAACTGAAGATGATGTATCTGAAAGAATCAGTAAGGAGACTCATTTCAAATAAATTTGAAGAGAACTCAAATTAAAGAATGAAAAAAGTACGAACAACCCTCTCTATAAATGGGCAAGATATTTAAACAGAAACTTCTCCAAGGATGACAGACAAATGGCCAAGAAACACATGAAAAAATGCTCATTGTCTTTAATCAACAGAGAAATGTAAATCAAAACCACTCTAAGATTCACCAAACCCCAGCAAGATTAGCCCACATCACAAAGTCCCAAAACACCAGATGCTGGTGTGGATGTGGAGAGAAGGGAACACTTCTACACTGCTGGTGGAATTGCAAACTAATACAACCCTTTTGGAAAAGAGTATGGAGAATCCTCAAAGATCTAAATGTAGACCTTCCATTGGACCCTGCAATTCCATTACTAGGTGTCTTCCCAGAAGAACAAAAATCATTTTACCACAAAGACATTTACACTCTAATGTTTATTGAAGCTCAATTCATAATAGCCAAGTCATGGAAGCAACCTAAGTGCCAATCAACCCATGAATGGATCAACAAACTGTGGTACATGTATACCATGGAATATTATTCAGCCATTAAAAAAGATGGGGACTTTACATCTTTTACATTTACCTGGATGGAGATGAAATACATTCCTCTTAGTAAAGTATCTCAAGAATGGAAAAATAAATATCCAATGTACTCCATACTGATATGAAATATCAGAATATATTGATGATCAGAAATATATAAGCAATTACTTGTCCATGAGAACAAAACAACACTATTTTAGTCCAGTTTGAGGGTAGAGGGAAGCAAAAAGGGGGAGGAGGGGGGACATATGGTAGAAAGAGGGAGGGCCAGAGGTGGGATCTCACCTACTGTGCACATTGCAAGGCTGTATAACACATCCCCTGGGTGAGGGGCTCTTCTATAAATGGAACTTTACCATGGAAATGAGAACAATGTAACCTAAAAATTGTACCCCCATATTAATTTGAATAAAGTTTAAAAAAAATTTTTTTTGAAAATAAAAATAACAGCTCCTCAGAGAACATGCTTCATGATCGAACTCTCCTTCAACATCTAATAGGCATTAGAAATATTTTTTAAAACAATAATTATTACAAATATCTTTTACCTGATGGGCAAATTATTTACTAAAATTTTCTATGATGTCATCCTCATTTCTCTTGGCCAAATTTTGTATTAAGGCAAGAATATTGCTATTTGTCCATAAAAACAAAGATTACATCTTACAATAAAATTATAGGCCCTTAAATGATAAAATCCATATTTCTTCCCAATGTTCTGGTAGTTCAAAGCAGACCTTATATAAGTTTTGGCTTATATTGTTTTCTGGATCATCTTAAAATGATTATTTTACATAAATGGAGCCTCGTTAATTCTATCTCCAGAGAGGCATCTTGGCAAGCCTTCAGAAGTTTGTTGGCAGCCTCTGTTGGTTAAGCCAGCAGGTTCTTTCCCTGTTATCTACATCTGTGTGTTTAGATCTTGACCTGGTAGAGAAAGTTTACGCATTTGAAATGATATGATAAAGATTCCCTCCTCAAAAATTTCCCTATCATACACATTCTCCTTAAAAATTTTCTCAGTCTAAGAAACTCCTCTTTTTAAATCAAAAGAAAAGATACAGAAACTATTTGACAGGTTTTCATGAAGTTGAACCATTTGGATCACAATCCTGAAAGGCACAATCCCAAACCCCAAAATCCTGAATGTTGAAATACTGAAAGATCAAAGCCCCTAAAGTCTAAATCCCTAACATCTAAAATCCTGGGCATCACAATCCCAGGACAGTTGCATCATGTTAGGTGGAACTATGACTTTGTTATTGTCTTTATGCAGAAGAAAATCAATTTCCACTGAATCCCCAAACCAAAATTACAGACTTGAGATTAGGTGCTATGAAGTCCTTCTAAAAGTGAATTTCAAAGTGTTACCAGTAAAGTTTGTTTTTTCCGTTCAACCCAATGCATTTGGCAAAAGATCAAGAAGAATGGATTGGCCTTGAGATAATGGAAATGACCAAAACTTCAGTTTAAATACGTCATTTGCCTGCCAATGACATTCCGGGAGCTTTAAATGAATTAAAGCTGCATTTGTCTCAAGAAGCCAGTGAAGTTACTGACTGGTTCAAAACTAATTATGTGCATAGTAGGGCAAGAAGATAGTTCTGCAACAGTGTTGCAGTTCAATTGCAGTACTGTCTTCTCCCAATTTCCGATCTGTGATTGAGTGAATACAGAATGGATGTCCCCATACCTGAAACGACATAGCAGCATAACACAGAGGATGGGGAAGGGAGAGGGAATTCACACATTGGCATGTCTCTACTCAGGAGTGTTTCAAAAGGGGAGCACCACGCAGAAATGAATGTGAACTATTCTCAATGAGAGCCACATCTTAAAAGAAAAAAAGCAGGGCAGTGCCCGTGGATACTTATTTTTCCATTCTTGAGATACTTTACTAAGAAGAATGTATTTCAACTCCATCCAGGTAAATGTAAAAGATGTAAAGTCTCCATCTTTTTTAATGGCTGAATAATATTCCATGGTATACATGTACCACAGTTTGTTGATCCATTCATGGGTTGATGGGCACTTAGGTTGCTTCCATGACTTTGCAATTATGAACTGAGCTGCAATAAACATTAGAGTGTAAATGTCTTTGTGGTACAGGCGCTGGACCCATATACCAAGGGTGGTGGGTTCAAACCAGGCCCTGGCTAAACTGCAACAAAAAAAATAGGTGGACCATAACTAAACCAGGTCTCCAGGATATTCTCTGACCTATTCTCCATAATGAACAGTGTAAGCCTCCAACGCAAAAGTAAACTCATCCAGAAACTTTATATCAAAGTCCACCTCACACAGCGACAAAGGATTTAAAATGTCCACTAAATTTTCTCAAGATATATCATTGGTTTCTATTAATGTGAATGGTTTAAATTGTCCTCTAAAGAGGCATAGGTTGGCTGACTGGATACAAAAACTCAGGCCAGATAT
>CAUYON010125653.1:0-11445 GCA_963573935.1 Arctocebus calabarensis
CTTCTTAGCAAAGTATCTCAAGAATGGAAGAAAAAGTATCCAATGTACTCAGCCCTACTATGAAGCTAATTTATAGGTTTCATATGAAGGCTATAACCCAACTATAGCACAAGAATATGGGGAAAAGGGCAAGGGAGGGGAAGGAAGGGAGAAGGAAGGGTGAAGAGAGGGTAAATGGTGTGATCACACTTAGAAAGGTACAGGTGAAACTTACTAAATGCAGAAGACAGATGTTTTCATACAATAACCAAGAAAATCCCATGAAGGTTATGTCGAACTGTTGGATGAAAATATTTCAGATTGTATATGAAGCCAGCACATTGTACCCCATGATTGCACTAATGTACACAGCTATGATTTCATAAAAAATAAAAATTAAAAAAAAAGTTAAAAAAGTATTCTTTCAAAACTAATTCTTGATTGGGTAGAAAAGGCTGCCATCACAGAGGCTTTCTTTTAGCTTACAAATACTGGAGCATTTAATTATTAAATACTTGGATGCTGCCTTTGACAACATTTTAGTGTTAAATTCAGTCTATTTAACATACATTATTGAATGTTTACTACAAGCTGTGCAGTGATTTAAAAAACAGCTGCCATCCTTGTGTGTAAGGAGCCTCCACATTAGTGGTATGGAAATGCTGGTTGGATTTCACCTTGGCTATGGCACTTTCCTTATAAGATGACTTCAAGGTCAGAGCCTATGAGTCTAGATATTTATTTGGAAGACAGTGAAGAAAAAAGACATCTATCTATGAGAGCAATGGTGTGTGGGGTGCTTAGGAAGCACTAGACACAGTGGTCAGACCGAGGCAGGAGCTCATGTACATGCCTGCCCACACACTAGGCTGTCTTCACTATGCATCACCACAAGCTATGTGGGAAGTAGCTCTAGGGTAGCTATTAAAGCCATTCAAACTCTATGCTCTCTCTTTAAATTCTTAGTTGATAAAATCTTCCAGAAAACCAGGTGCTAATAAGACATGTCTTCCCTTGGTGAAGCATTGATCTAGTTGGAGTTAACTTTGTTCCTAAATTGTCTTTTCAGGAAGAAAACTGGGCTACCAAGGATCCCATTTATGTAGAAAAATGGATTCCAAACTCCATAGTGTCATAGTCCCCTCATGACCTGTCCCAAATTGTTCTTTTCCATCTCTTCTGACTCCCCTCCTCACATGCCACGTTGTAGCCGTAGTCAGTACTTGTGTTTTTGAGGTCATGCATTCTCTCACATCAGGGACTTTGTCCATGCTGTTCCTGCTGTCTAGAATGCTTGTTAATGTCTCTTCCCCATTACACGTACTAGCTTTGTTTCTTCAATCACTTCCTCCAGGAAACCTTCCCAGAACACTGCTCATCTTCAACTGGACCAGGGTCTCCTTCCTTTTCAGTGATGGGTCTGGTTATACTCCATCATCATTCTCTATTTGCCTGTCAGTCTCTCTTACTACACAGAACATTCCCTGAGGGAAAGGCTTACAATATTGTTTGTTGTTATTTTTCTAGTGCCTCATAGATGCTTCCTACATCTTAGTACTAATGTATTTATCGAAAAAAGAAACTTACTTGTAAGGTTTTTAGAGTTTATGTACACTTTTAAAATAGTTTTTTTGCTAATAAAGAGTTAAAATCCAGTTCATCTTCAATGATTTTTACCATGAGACTTCTGTCCTTCTCTATTTGTAATTTGATTCCTAAAAAGGTATAGGAATATATTAACAGATGCTTGTTGTATAAAATGATAACCCTATTGCAAGATTTATTTTATTTTTATTTCAGATTAATATGAGGGTACAAATGTTTAGGTTACATTGTTTTCACTTCTAAGGTAAAGTTCAAGTTGTAGTTGGGCCCTTCACCCAGGGCTGAACATTCTCACACTGTGTACATTAGGTGAGATCCCACCAATCACCCTTCCTCCTTCCCCCTCCCTTTTCTCTCTCTCCCCTAGCTAGACTACATTTGTGTTTTTTTTTCATGTGGGCTTGTAGTTGTTTATATATTGCTTTCATATTAGTATTGAGTGCATCGAATACTTGTTTTTTCATTCTCGTGATTTTTACTAAGAAGATTGCATTTTGCCTCATCCAGGTAAAGGAGGACTTTAAAAATGTAAGGTCTCCATCTTTTCTTATGGCTGAATAGTATTCCATGGGATACGTAGTTTGTTAATCCATCCATGGGTTGATGAGCACTTGAGTTGATTCCATGTCTTGGCAAATGTGAACTGAGCTGCAATAAACATTCTAGTGTAAATATCCTTGTGATAAAATGATTTTTTTCTTCTGGGAAGATACCTAGTAATGGAATTGTGGGATGAAATGGAAAGTCAACTTTTAGTTCTTTGAGAATTCTCTATTCTTCTTTCCATAGAGGTTGTTTTATTTTATTTATTTTATTTTATTTTTTGAGATTGAGTCTCACTTTCTTGCTCTGGGTAGAGTGCTATGGTATCATCATCCTAGCTCATATCAACCTCAAACTCTTGGGCTTAAGAGAGCCTCTTGCCTCAGCCTCATGAATAGATGGAACTACATCACCATACCCAACGAGTTTTAGTAGAGATGAGGTTTTGCTCTTGCTTAGGCTGGTCTTAAACTCCTGAGCTCAAGCAATCCACCTACCTCAGCCTCCTAGAGTGCTCGGATTACAGGTGTGAGCCACCAAACCCGGCCCTATTGCAAGATTTTAATTGGTCAAAACATTCTGCTCAAGGTTAAGATTAGCTGGAAAAGTTTGATATTATCTTGTGTTTAGATTTTGCTGAGATAGCTATCACAGAGGAAGATATGTCTAGTATTTTCTCTAGCTAAAGAGAATTGATCAAATCTGGCTTAGAACAGCCCTGTCCAATGACCTAGTAGAGTGTGTTAATGGTGGTGTATGGTTGATAATGGTGATGGTGAAGGAGATGGTCGTGGTGGTGGAGGTCATGGTGATGTGGTGTGGTGATGAAGGTGATGGCATTGCTGGTGATGATGGTAATGGAGGTATGAGGAGTGGTGTGGGTAAGGATGGTGGTTGTATTAGTGGTGAGTATGATGGTGGTGGCGATGATTGTGAAGATAGTGTGATAGTTGTCATGTTATGGGGCAGTAGTGATGGTGATGGTTATGGTGGAGATGGGTAGAAAACGGAGTGTGCGGTTGCAATGGTGATATGGCATAGGGGGGTAGAGATGGTGGTGGAAGTGATGACGGTGGTCGAGGTAATGCTGGTGATCATGGTCCAGCTTTAAAAAGAAATTGCCACCACCAGATAAAAGAGAGATCTCCAGAAAAAAGGGGTTCTGTTACAAACCAGGCACTGTGAAAAGTGCTTTTCATGCAGGATTTCACTTAATTTTCACACAATTCCTGTGAGAAACATATTACAGTTGTGATAATTAAGGCTCATGGAGGATAAATGAGTTGCTTAAGGTTATATTTTGTCTTAGCTTGAGTTTCTAGAGAAACAAACCATGAGACAAGGGGTTGTGTGCAGGTAGTTTGCTTTTGCAAGTGATCTCAAGGAATACAAATGGAGAGTCGAAAAACTAATACAATAAAGGGGGCAGGTTTCTTGACTTGGCCATCACTGTAGGCAACAAGGGCTTCCACCGATTTGCCTAGAATTTTCAGAGGATCCGAGTAGAATGTTCCTCAAAATTGTTTGCCTGGGATAGGAAGGCGAAGCATTTGCTATGGGTGCTGGATCCCTGTGGCTAATGTTACCGAGGGGGTGTAGGTATCAATGACAGGTTCCCAAAGTTGTCCCAAGCCTCTCCTGCTTTGGAGAAGCCGTAGGGCAGAAACTGAGAGGTACACAGTGCAGCTGAGGCAAGTGCTGCATGAAGCTGGTGGGACAAGATGTGAGGCCAGGCACAGAATAAGCCTAATGCACGCGGTCTTTAGGTGATGGAGCAGGGATTTAAACCACGCTGCCAAATCCCAAAGTCCATTTTCTTTCTTTTCTTTCAACCAGCCAGGCAAGGGCCCACATAATGTTCTCATAGTTAGTCATGACTTTAAAAAATCCAATTAAAATCACAGGCTATTCCCAGGTTAGTTTCTTGTTTCTGCGATCACTGCTCCTATTACGCTCTGGCAAGTAGGGCACCTTGCTTTGTGCCCAGCGTGTGCTCAGGGAGGCCGCTAGATGGCGCTAGCATATCTTCGGCGGCTTTGAGGCGGCAAGGGTGTGTGGGCTGGTGAAGTCAGAGTGGAGGATGCAATTTGGCAGCCATCGAGTTCTTTATTAATAGAACAAGTAACATGTATGAACGCTTAACAAATAGAATTCTAAAATAACCTTTGGAACATCGTGCTAAAATAAATAGGAGGTTTTTATTTCCCACTGCTGCCTTCCTATGAAGATGTTCCCTGATGCTAATAACCTACAGTTGCTGGCTTTTACAGTCAGGGTAGATATGAGAGTTTCTCTGACAGGTAGGACTTTAGGGAAGGCTTTCTCGACGTGTGGACCCAAGGTCCACCAGCATGAGAATCTCTTGGGTGTTCATTGAAATGGCAGATTCCTGGGACTTTTCTCAGGCCTCCTGTACCATGGTCACTGGGGAATCTGCATTTTCCCCCCACACACATCAGGGGATTTTTAAGCAGTCTTATTTCTGCTAAATAAGACTAAATTTAGACTGTAGGTTACATTCCTCAACTTGTACTGAAGGTTTAGCTCATCGGAAATCTGTCACCTGTGGAATAGGTGCTAAGCCCCTCTGAATTAAGTAACATGTGTCAAAATCGACAAGGCTGTCATTTGAACTCGGCTCCTCTTCTCTGCATCTTGACTTAGCATTAACTGCCAGTCAGGGTTGACTCCCAGCTTGCCCACCTGCTTCTCATGTCCAGAGCCTCTCTGAGCTAGCACAAGGCGGCTGCCCTCAGACTCCTGTCCACCCAGCCAGCGGAGTTTCAGCTACCCTGTGTATGGCGGATTCATACTACTATGTCAGCTCACAGAAGTCAGAACTATGCTTTCCAGAATTCCTTTCCCAGTGTGATGTTCTTCTCCTGTGTGCCTGAAAAGACATTCTATGTGAGAACTGGTGGCTGGAGTCTTTTATTTTTTTTTTTTGCCAGGCCTGGGCTTGAACCCGCCACCGCCTACTCCAGGTGCCGCCCCAGTGGCTGGAGTCTTTAACACTTGTGAGGGTGATGTGGGCTGTGGCAGCTAGTGCTTGGTGGGGCTCATTTGCTAGATCACCTGGTGGGAGCGGCAGCTGCAGGGTCCATAGATCCTTCCTTTCTGCCCAATTCCTTCTTTTGACTTGTCCAACTCCTAGGCCAGGTGCATGTTTGCTTTACTATACGGGCACCGGTTTCACCTGCAGAGCACATGTATCACTGAAGACTGGGAGGTGGCCAGAGGCCTGCAAGCCTCCATCTATCCACGTGGGTCCTGGCTCAGCCTCGCCCACTCCAGCTGGTCCTGTTCTTTCTTACCTCACGTCCATCATTCCTTCACACCACCAGCCTGCTGACTCAGTTCCCAGCATGAGACGCAGAAACAAGAACCCTATGTAACCTAACCAGCTCTCACCATTACGGAAGCTTCAAATCCCTTTATTATTTGTATTTCTCCTAGTGATTCTTCTGTGATTCTACCCTGACTGATACAGGTGTGAATCAAAGCAACACAGGAGGATTTGATGCTTGTTCGGTTAACTCATGGAAGGAATTTGGATTTGTTCCAAAGAACAAATATTATCCAAATATTTTAATATGGAGCTATTAAAAATGATTGAGTAGTCATTAATAAACAAGGAAAGAGTTTGCTAGGTAGTGGATTTTCTGAGCAAATAAAGCAGGGGTAAGTTTTAGGTACAAAAGTATGTCTGTACCCATGTGTGTGAGTGTGTGCACAGGAGTGTGTAAAGCACTGGGGTGGGGCATCCCCTTCCATGGACAGCTCCTTTTAACAGCTTGTGAAGAAGAATCAGAGTAGCCAGGACAAATGTGGGGAACCTTTTCTTGTTGGAAGGCTGCATTAATTTAGCTATAATCAAATAAGGCTATATTCAAGAAACTTCAATTAGATATATCTTAAAATGTACATTATTTTGTGAAAATTTAACTACTCCTTAAAATTTCAAAAAATGAAAACTGTTAATTTTAAAGTTAACTAACCTTTTAAGGGACCTGTGTCTGCTTTTTGTTGGAAAGCATTTGAATACTTGGTTGCAGCATGGAGGTGCACAGTTTCAGTTGATCCTTTAGATGGGAATCAGTCATCTTGAGGACATCTTAATTATCATAGATTTGCATCAATAAGTGGCTGAAAAGCAAGAGAGCATTTTTCAGGCATGTTGCTGAAAGCATGGGTATTCTACTGGATTTTTCCATATTTCAGTGGGATCTTTCTTTAAATGATTTTAAAAGGTCCTCTACTGAGAGCTCAATCAATTCTATCTGTAGTTCTTTAGGTGCACTTGTGAAATCAACTAGGTGAGGCTGAAATGCTAATTTGAGTGTGATGTCATGATTCTTAAAATCAGTGTAACTTTCACTGTATTCTCAATTAATAGGGAATAACAACTGCATATTCTTTACATAATTTGCATATATCATCCTGCTTATCAACAATCTTTGCTAACTGGGAGAAATGTTCATCCAAAATATCCTTTTGAAGAAGTATTTTTTGGAAATGCTTGTATTTATTTATTTTTTTCCAGATGGTCTTTTGTCCCTCTTTGGCTTGTAAGTAATAGGTACCCAATTGTCTTTGTATGTCAAGCAGGAGCTGAAAAGGGATACATGGATTTCTTTCTTTTTTTTTGAGACAGAGCCTCAAGCTGTCACCCTGGATAGAGTGCTGTGGCATCACAGCTCACAGCAACCTCCAATTCCTGGGCTCAAGCGAGTCTCCTGCCTCAGCCTCCCAAGCAGCTGGGACTACAGGCACCCGCCACAATGCCCGGCCATTTTTTGGTTGCCACTGTCATTATTGTTTGGTGGGCCTGGGCTGGATTCGAACCCGCCGGCTTAGGTGTATGTGGCTGGCACCTTAGCCTGTTGAGCCACAGGAGCCGAGCCGAAATGCTTGTATTTTTTTTTTTTTGCCACACATCACATATAGACTTAGTTTTACTTTGCAAAGAAATATTCAAGTCATTTTGATTTGACATATCACACAGAAATGCTGTGTTCCTATAGAAATCTTTCAGTAATTCATATTGATGATTCTGTTCTTCATACAATTTATTCTTTCTTGCAGAGATAAAAGTTTGGCTAACACCTGTCTCTGTGATAACCAACATAATTTAGAATGGTAGGAGAAATCCACACTAAATACCTCTTGCATTTGTATGAATATAGTTAACAATATATACAACTTGTTACAAGTGTCACTTAAAATAGCAGCTTGAGCATAGACATTTTGCTGACAGAAGATACAATGAAAACAAAAAGCATTTGTATCTGTTAATTTTTTTTTTAAAAATCTGTGTAATAAATCCCTCATGTTTTCCTATCATGGAAGGTGTACCATCTGTACATATACTCAATAAATTTACCAAGTCCAACTTCATAACATTTATCTTGAAAGTTGTTGAAGATTATCTATTCCCTGTGTTCTGTTTGCAAGAGTGCTCAAAGCGAGTAACTCTTCATAGCAAAGTAAATCTTGTTATGACCTGAATAAAGTACAATGACTCAGCACAAGTAAAAAAACCTGTGCTGAGTCAGTAGTATCAGTTGAATCATCCAAAGTGATTAAACAATACATATTTTCCATTCAAAGTATTGCATGAATTTGTTCTGTTAAGTGGAAGGCTAATTCATTCAGCTGATTAGTTATGGTTCCTCTTTGAAGAGGCCGTTGTTTGTACTTTGAAACGTCATTGGGTTTTAAGCATCCTACAACTTTGACAATGCATTCTTTCACAATTTCTACGTCACCAAGTGGCTTCCCTTTGTTCTTGAATATATAAGGTACTTTATAATTTGCTTCAGTGGCATTATTTCCAATAATGCTCCAGTGGCATTATTATTGCTCTATGGAAGAATTGTTTTCGCTTTTGCTTTTTATCTTTTAATTTATGCAATACAATCTTTAGCGTCTCTCGATTTAATTTAAAATATTTGTGATTCTTATGAGTGTTATAATGCTGATGAGCACTGACTTCCTTTAATGTTGATATTGCAGTATCACAAAGCAAGTAAAACATTTTATCTTTAGCAGAAACAAGATAACATTGCAATTTCAAATCCTCATTTAAAAAATCTGTTTTCTTGGGGGAGGAGCCAAGATGGCAGTCTTTAGCCAACTTTCTGCAGAGGCTCCCATCCAGAAGGAGAGTTAAAGGACAAAAATTTAGCAAGAAAGCCAATGGTTTGGATCTGAGCCAAAAGAGAAGTTTGAAGAATGCACATCAACCCTGATGGAGTGACCTGTGACCCCAAGGATACAAACAAAAGGTACAGAACACATCACCAAGCGGACAGGAGTTCCCACCCCCATGAGAACGGCTCGCAGTATACTCCATACAAACAAGCAAGCAGAGTTCTGACATCCTCCCACTCTACCCCACAGGAGAGAGCCTCTAAAAACTGGACTTCTGTCCCCTACTAGGGTGCCATGGCACTCTCCTGCCTGGCATAAAACTGTATAAAACTGTATATATTCTCTACCTGCAAGTTTGAACTTCTGGCACTGCCCTCCACTCTCACCCCAAGGTCTGGAGGTCTGTCCCCTACAGAGTCCAGATTCTTGGACATTTTCTTGAGGGTTGTGGATGGGGCATGGACTGTTGCTGATCTGTGCTGATTTTCCAGCTTAGGAGTGGTGAGAGGAAAGTTAGCTGAGAGGAGGTCAAGCTGCAGAGGTGGTTCCCTGAGGCACAGAGCGGCAGCCGCAGCAGCAGTAGGAACAATGGCAGTGGGGCTCGAATCCCTGGGGATGTTTTGAGGAGACACTCCCAGTCTCTCTGGGCAGCCTGGGGAAGCCAGGCAGCTTCTCCGGTGGCAGCCACCGGCAGAGTGAATCTGCAGCAGAGGTTCAGGACTTGGGACTGAAGAATATGCCTGAGGTGGTACTGGCTGGGGCGGAGCGTGGGGATTAGAATACACATGTTGAGAAAGCCAGGTGGTCGCTGCTTTACTCTGCTTCAGACACACCTGGCCCTCAGGGGATTAAAGCTGAGACAAAGTCCTGGAACTCACAGACTGAGTCAGAAAAATTTGCAGCCCAACGTCTGATCCACAAAGGAAAAATTCTGTGAAGTTGTTCTGTTCTATCAGCAACATCAGTCAGGGACAGGGCTGGAACTGAATGAATCACCCCAGCCCCTATCAAGTACCCAGGTTGTCAGGCCTCACTTCCCCTTGCCAAACAGTGACAGAGATGGGCAGACTGGCTGAGGAGCCACAGACCCCTCTGTGACCCAGGCAGGTGCAAACCTCTGGAGCATCTGCTCATTGGAGGGAACTGGATCACAGCTCTGCAGGGTTACCAGAGACTGGGTGTGACAGAGGAGCAAGGTGGG
The DNA here is from genome assembly GCA_963573935.1 of Arctocebus calabarensis. NCBI lineage: Eukaryota > Metazoa > Chordata > Mammalia > Primates > Lorisidae > Arctocebus > Arctocebus calabarensis. The sequence goes on from CAUYON010125653.1 coordinate 9,482, forward strand.
GAAGGAGGTATCAACCTCTCCAGACTAATTTACTTGCTGGAGGGGCCCTCCTGAGCTCACAGAGCACTGGAGCAAGTTATACTAGACCTGCCAGCTTACTCCTGCTATCTAGTTACCAGAGACTTTTCAACTTTTTTATTTGAGGTTGGTGCTGGCTGGGAAAATTGATTTGGACCTCTTCAACTGGGCCAATCACCTGAGGACTCTCCAAAGTGGTACCCTGGGTGTGTGGTAGTGGGAAGGTTTGATTTTCCTTTTCCAATTGTTTTCTGTGGGGGGCATGGTGACCTAACTGCTGGTATTTCTCCACAGCTCAGACTCCAACACAGAGTAACTGATTCTTTAGGGTAAGACAGAGACCAGCTGAAAATAAGACAGAGCCACTTATCCCCACCACACCAAGAAGGCCCCCAGTTTTTCAGGCAGTAGCACTGTATGAGTCCTTGGCAAAACTCTAGGGGGAAAAGGTACAGACACGAGTCCCAGCTTTCAGGCAAAGGACTGGTCAATCACTACTCCTAGAACCCCAAACCCAACTTATCTTTATCAACTCATCCATGCAAACAGTGCAAAATAATCTTGGGGCAGAATCAGTGGAAAAGCTCTGGAAACATGAACAACCAGAGTAGATCAACCCCCCCTCCAAGGAACAATTTGGTGGACACAAATGATGATCCTATGCATAAACAGATGGCTGAGATGTCAGAAATCAAATTCAGAATTTGGATTGCAAATAAGATCAATAAAATAGAGGAAAAGTTGGAATTAGAAATTCTGGGAGCATTTCAAAAATTGTCTCAAGAAGTCAGGGAATTCAAGGACCAAATGACTAAAGATTTTGACACATTGAGACAAGAAGTTTCAGCCCTTAAAGAACTGAGAAACATAATGGAATCCCTCAGTAACAGAATGGAGCAAGCAGAAAAAAATATTTCTGACATCAAAGACAAAGCTTTTGAACACTCCCAAACCTACAAAGAGGAAGAGAAATGGAAGGCAAAAACGGATCATTCTCTCAGACAGCCTGGGATAACTCAAAGAAAACCAATATTCGCTTTATAGGGATACCTGAAAATGACGAAGTGGCATTACAAGGCACACAGTCTCTTCTTTATGAGATTATGAAAGAGAACTTCCCAGACATGCCCAGAGATTCTGAAATTGCGATAGCAGACAATTTCAGAACCCCAGCATGACTCAACCCAAATAAGACATCCCTGAGGCACATCATAAATAAGTTCACTAAAGTTAACATGAAAGAGAAAATTCTGAAAGCAACCAGACATAAGAAATCCATTACCTACAAGGGGAAGAATATTAGAATAACTGCAGATCTCTCTGATCAAACTTTTCAAGCTAGAAGAGAATGGTCATCAACTTTTAATCTCCTAAAACAAAATAACTTTCAACCCAGGACCCTGTATCCAGCTAAACTGAGTTATGTTGAAGAAATTTGCTATAACTAAATCAACTCTCCAGGGTACTCTCAAACATATACTCCATAATGACCAGCATAATCCTCCACCATAAAAGTTTTTTCACCCAGAAACTTCTTATCAAATTCCAACTTCCACAGTGATGAAAGGATTAAAAATGTCCACTAGATTTTCTCAAGATTTATCAATATTCTCAATTAATGTGAATGGTTTAAATTGTCCTCTAAAGAGGCATAGGTTGGCTCACTGGATTCAAAAACTCAGGCCAGATATCTGCTGAATACAAGAATCTCATCTTACCTTAAAAGATAAATATAGACTCAAGGTGAAGGGATGGCCATCTATATTCCAGGCAAATGGAAAACAGAAAAAAGCAGGTCTTGCGATCTTATTTGCAGATACAATAGGCTTTAAACCAACCAAAATAAGGAAGGATAAGGATGGTCATTTCATATTTGTTAAAGGTAATACTCAATATGATGAGATTTCAATTATTAATATTTATGCACCCAACCAGAATGCACCTCA
>CAUYON010125656.1:0-18863 GCA_963573935.1 Arctocebus calabarensis
GGGAGGGGAGGGGAGGGGGGAGGATGGGTGGAGGGAGGGCAATTAGTGGGAACACACCTACGGTGCATCTTAGCAGGGTACTGGTGAAACTTATTAAAGATAGAGTATCAATGTCTTTATATAGTGATCAAGAAAATGCCAAGAAGGCTATCTGTAACAGTACGACCAAAATATTTCTGAATGTATGTGAAGCACATCGTGCCCTATGATTGCACCAATGTACACAATTATGATTCAATAAAATTATAAAAAAAATATGATGTTTTACTTATTTCCCCATGGTGTGTGTTTTGCTTCTAAAGGTATAGTAGGGGACTGGCATAACAAAATGTTTTATTGCCATGGATAAGAAAGCTTTCTGTCTTATAGTAGCTAGTTCTTAATATTCCCTTCATCTTTTTCTCCTTTAATAAATTCCACACAAAGTTCTATTCTTACGCGTGACTTGTCTAATTATAAAGTTTAACTAAAGTAACAGAGAGCTCCCTCAACAAACAATAATACAATAGCTTAATAAATCATGCATTTTATTTTATTTTTCATATCTAACTATCTAACTGATTATTGTACTGGTCAGATACAGAATATATTCTGTTGACATGGAATAGTGCATGGAATTTTAGGTAAGCAGAAAAAATTGACTGCAGGCAGAAATTCAAGGAGCCAAATTGCTCCTGTAGAACTGGTCTGCTAAGGGGAATGCTGTTAAACAGGCCTTAGACCACACAATCTTGCTGTGGTCAGACAGCTGTCACATCAGGAAGAAACTATCAGCGCATCAAGTCCTAAGTGAAACAAATCCCCCTGGTGAAAATGGTTCTGTACATTCTTGTCTCCCAGCCTCACGTGGCTCACTTTCTTTTCCTATTTCAAATGCATTCATCTGCCTGCTGGAATGCAGTCATTTTTTGGAATCTTACCTACAAGAGAGCTTAGGAAACATAGTCCATTCTAGAAAGAGGTAGTTGTGAAAATTTATTCATCTAATCTAGAGCAGAAGACCTGGCTTCCAAAATATCCAAATTTTTGTAATAACAAACAATGCCATTTCTTAAGTTATCTAATTGGTGCCAAATGAAGCTAACTTATGCTTCTAATTTATTTCATCTAAATGCTTTAAACTATTTCTTCTATAGATAAAATTTAATATTCTCTTTAAAATGAAGATAAAGAAGTGGACTAATAAAACAACAATAAAGCACAATAATAAAATTTGTAAAATTCACCCAAGTTCATAAATTTAACTGTGCAAATTTAAAGTACCAAACAAGTCTGTGTAGCTGAAAGAGTGGATTTTCTCCTATTTCTTTTTTCCTTCAACAAGTCGGTATCAGCATAAGCTAAGATTTTTATTTTTGAATTTTAAGAGCTTTCTTAGGGGCAGACTGAAACAAACTCAGAACACTGGAAAAAGTTGTGTTAGTTTTAAACACAAGATTGGAAACTTAATTAAAAAAATGACTAATACAATGCCTAGATCATTCAAAGGGAAAACACAAACCAACCCAAAAATGTTAATGTGGAAGCACTCAGTGAGCCAGAATGTGAATGCAATATGCAGAAAGTTCTGACTCCATTTAATTGATATGTGCTTTAGGCAAAATAAGTGAGGATTTGGCCCAAGATAATAATAGCTTAGACATCTGTGTACTGGGACCTCTGTGCAAGAGCTTTGTGTCATCTATATTCAGCATCAGAAAATTTCTTACATCCAAATTTTCCTGTCAGTCATGCAGTTTAAAATATGACAAAAATATCCTTAAGCAAACAGGACAATGGTGAACAAATCTGGAAATCACAATCGTGGGCAAAAATACAATTCTGAACACCAATTACTTCCTTCATAGACCAAGCAGGTAAATATTCTTACTCTTTTCTTGATCTAAAAAAGAACCATAATAGAAAAATAGCACCTAGATGTAAAACGTATGTACAAACATCAAAAACGAAGGACAGAGTGCCCTTTCTAGAAAAATGCATAATACATAAGGACCTTGCTTTTAATAAGGCTGAGGATGGCTGAGAAGGTAAATCATGTGAAAATTTACTGAAAACCTTGAGATTTGGCTGAAATTTCACCCAAGAACATACAGAACTAATCAAAGCTGCCTTTGCTGAAAGGCATATTTACATTCCAAATGAGAGCACTCAGAGTACCTGAAATCAGAAGGCAAGAGGGGAAAGGAAACAGAAGGTCACCCCCACATATTTCTTATCACTGTTGCAATGTTTCTTGCCTTCCTTCTTGTTCAGCTAAATCACAGGAAAGGTATTTGGCTCAGAAAACTCTATTATAGTCAGATAATAAATGTATCACCAAGAACCGGTTACCAATACCCCTGGGAAATAAAAGATGGAAAAATTAACACATCAAAGTAGTGTTTATAGTAGATCATTGAAATTATTAACAGATGCAAGTTACAGTCTTCTACAAACACACAATGGTAACTCCATGGGGTAACTACAAATGGTTAAAATATTTGAGAAAAAGTTAGCTAACATTTTTTAACATAAAAATCATCTTCTTTGGATACCTTAGGCGAGCCAAAATGTAATTTTTAATTGTTACTATCGAATAACTCTTATTTACATTTAAGTATGCACCAGCAATCTGTTAGTTGATTTCTGTACATTACTCTCATTTTTAATGACCTTGAAATGTTGGATTTTCTATTTCCTAAAATGCCACTTTATTTTCTGATTTTTAACTCATCTCTCTGATAAAAACTTCAGCATTTATATCTCTATGCAAACCTTCCTTAAAAATTCCAGTTTTCTTTAGCCAACGATGTACTTGACAATGTGGTCAGATATATCGTAATCATTTTTCTCTTTTTTTAATTTTTAACTTTTTAAAATTTCAGATTAATATAATTAACATAAGGTTGCACATGATTAGGTTACATTGTTTGCATTTGTAAGGTAAAGTCCAAGTTATAGTTGCTTCCGTCACCCACAGAGTGTGCCATGTATTATAATCATTTTAATCTCAACATGTCTGAAGTTGATCTGTTTGTATTCCCACACAAATCTAATTTATCCTTAGTCCCTTTTTTCCAAATTTGTGTCAACTAATCCTTGCTGCTCTCCTTCTACCCATTTTCACACATATGATCGATTAGAGGACTTGCTGATGTTTCTCTGTTTACTATCACCAATCTAGCCCAATCTCTCTTTGTGCACTCTCAGTGATGTAGCCCAACATGCCATAATCTCTTTACTTCACTGGACTCTTAACTGATGTACTTGCCCACTTCACCTTTAGAATAGTAGGAGTGGTTTTTAAAAAGGACCATGTCTGTCCCTCTTTTAAAGTTTTAAAAACAACTGTAAGAACAAACAAATGAAAAATAGCCCAAATACCCAGCAGGATCTTCGATATGTGACTCGTGGTAAACGTCAGCTGTTTTTTAAGCCAGTAGGAAGTTTGGGAGTAGGGGTGACATAGCAATGGAGCTGCAGAGAGGAAATTTGTTTTATTCCCATCAATTCCCAATGACTACCAAAGAACCAGGCAAATTATCTCTGATCTCAATAGATATAGCTGGGTAAATAAATGGGAGCCACCATGAAGTAATCGCATCTGGTCATATTCAAACCCAAGGCTGCTGTTCTTTTAAATATCAGTATCAGTGATAATAATAATGTCAATAATGTAATCTCCATTTACAAAGCAAGTTATTGCCTTTCCTTTGCACAGTAACCCATAGTCCATACTACTTGACCTCTATATCAAAAAAAGTCAAATAGGTCATTAAGAATTTAAATATAAAGTTTTCTGGCTATTGGCAAAGCTAAGAATTGTCCCATGTTTGTTTGGCTTTAAATCTCATGCTCTTAATCTCTCCTTTTAGCAGGAATTGAATAAGCAGTTTTTGAACACATGATAATTTTAGTAAAATCATCAGAGTTGATATGTAATGTTAGACTAAATTAATCCTGCCATACTTTTATGAATGTTGTTGATTCTTGGATTTTTAGTTAGGTAACAGTGGCTGTGTTTTACTATCCACTATAGGGTTTATCTTTTTTATTCTTTTTGAGAGAAAATTTGCTTTAAACAGTCACAATGTATATTCTGTGTTTTTGAATATTTCCATATTGTAGTAGAGCTATATTTTTGTTTTCAAAATATCAAAAATAATTTAAAAAGAAAAAACACAAGTTCTATGCAATTATGAGGAAGGAATTATTGTTTCCACAACTATAGAAAATGGGTTAAAGAGTGTGTGACCACCACTGTTACTGAGTTTCTTCGTGACATGAGTCATGATAATGGAAAGGACACAGAAATTAAAGAAAGACTAGCTTGGATTTCAATATTGCTCTTTTCTTTTTTTTTAAGAAATGCCAATTTAGGCAAATTTTTTTTTCTGGGAATCTCAAATATCCTCATCTATGAAGATGTGGTAAAAGCTAACTTTCAGTGACCTTTTAAAGATCAAAAATAGCAATTTTCATCCTCTTTGTTATTATCACTATTGTCATTACCATCACTATCACCATCTATAGCAGAAACAAGAAATTTTTCTTTTTGTTTCAAAGTATCTTCTTTGTTTTGTCCTTTTTTAGTCTTTTTTATCCTCTCAGGAAAATAACAAAGGTGGTAAGATTGATTACTTTGCTTTTCCTTCTGGCCACCATTTGTCACTGTTGTAAGTAAACAGCAAAATAAAATCTCTTATTAAATGAGACTCTATACAAATCCCACACAGGCTGTACTTGTAGGAAAAAAGAAAAGTCTTCTTCAGGTGCCTAGATTTGATCTTTCTATATAAATCAATAGTTGCCTATATACATCATTCACCAATCTTAGACACATACTTTTAGTTACATGGTATAGAAAGTCTACATTGCATACCAAACATCTTAAGCAGTCTCCCAATTTCTGACAAAGAAAACATTCTCCTTCAGTCCTAAAACTGTTCAGCTAATTCCTATATTCCTATGACATAAATCTAATTAAGACTTTGAGAAGCACAATTTAGAACTAGAATTCAAAAGTGCAATTAAAAAGGTTTAAATGAAAAGAAAAGTGATTTTTGGTATTAAATGTGAATGACATTTTAATTCTAAGAATTCATTAATTTGTAAGTTAATGAAATTAATGATGCAAAAAATAAAATGCAAATCCAAAAGTTTATATTTCTCTGCCTAATTGATTGCCCTGGGCAAGCCTAAGAGGAGTCAAAGCCAATTACAATCATACATAAGAATTTGGGATGTGCATATAATAAAATGGTCTGAAGAAGACTTAGTGAACAGAAGCCACACTGAGTTGAATGTGTGTAATGCATATATGCACTAATGAATGTTAAGGAATGTTAGGGGAAGAAATTAAATTGTTGGAAGTGTAAGATTAATGTTATCATTTTTATTTAAAAAAAAAAGAGTTAGCACCTAAATGCCCTACAGTTACAAGATATAAATCTAGACTATAACTGACAAAATTGAAAGTAGAACACTCTTGAAAAGCTTGATAACTTAAAAAAAATTATGTTGGCATTCTGAGCAAATGATAGTTATATGGATAATGTGAGAAATTTTCTACTCATATTGTATTATACATATATATATCAATCATTTGAAGAAAAACATACATAATCACCTATTCACATCCATAAAAAAATCTGCATCTATTTTTACAAAGCAACTGTATTAGTGACCATCAAATTAACTGTTTTAAATACATTTATTTAGATCAGTTTTGAAAATAAGCAAAAACAGGGTTTTTAAAAAATTCTTTGAAGCATGACACTTTAATGTAGTTCACTAATCTACAAAATGGTCTGGTACTATGATCAGTAACCTAAAATTTCTCCCAAATAGCCCTTGCTTCTAGTTTTCACACCAGATTGAAACTGCCTTTTCTTGAGTGTAGGCAGCACCTAATGATTACTTCTAATGATTAGCAAATAACAAAAATGATGGCATTTACTATCTGAGATTAAGTTATAAGGGACTGTAACTTCTTTCTCACTGGCCTTCTCTCTCTGGCTCTCGTGTTCTTCCTCTGATGAATTAATTTGAAGGAACCCATTAATCTCATGGCAAGAAACTGAGGGTGGCCTTTGGCCAACCATCTGTGAGGAACAGAAACCCTGAATCCAAAAGTCTGTGAGGAACTGAATCCTGCCAACAATTATGTAATTGAGCTTGGAACTAGACCCTTCCTAGTCAGGCCTCGGGAAGAGAGTACAGTTCTGGCTCACACCTAAACTGAGGATTTACTAAGCCGTACCCAGATCTGTGGTCCATGGAAAGTGTGAGATAATGAATGCTATTGTTTAAAGCCACTATGTTTTACAGCAATTTATTATGTAGCAGTATGTATTTTAGAATCTTTAATTTAAAAAGTTTGACGGCCCACTGCCTAATTTACACAAATCAGTTCCTGCGAAGCTCCTTAAATCTACCCAGTCAGTTGAAAGGCCACATACCACAGTGTTGTTTGTGGAACATTGGTGTTACTATAAACAGAAAATATTTTGTCATCATAAAACGTGTATAAAAAAGGAAGTTAATTTTCTATTTGTTTAAAACCTGAGCTGCTTTCTTTGTTCTTTGTGGAGGTACTTAGAAGATTGATTAATATTAACAGCTTTACTCTCTGAAAATAAAAAAAAAAATGCTTTTAGTTCAAACTCTTGCTTTTGAAAACCTTTTATAATGCATTGGTTCACTTTCTTGCCTTTATAAATATAATACTGTGGGCTTAGCTATATTCTTTTTGTGGCTTTCAGGCAATATGTCAGAATTTTATTGAAATGAATTCTTGCCATACAGTAATTTGGATATAGAAAGTGAAAGGAAAAATGAGTGGGCACTCTACCTAAAACATTCACTGAAAAGGTTTTGGAATGAAACACTGGCCTGAGATTATTTTCTTCTGATTTGAATTCCTCAGTCAAGTTCAAGTATAGAATTAATAATAATGGCAATAAAAACAATACACTAGAAGGCGGCGCCTATGGCTCAGTCAGTAGGGCGCCGGCCCCATATACCAAGGGTGGCAGGTTCAAACCTAGCCCTGGCCGAACTGCAACAACAACAATAAAAGAAAAATAGCTGGATGTTGTGGCGGGCGCCTGTGGTCCCAGCTACTTGGGAGGCTGAGGCAAGAGAATTGCCTAAGCCCAGGAGTTGGAGGTTGCTGTGAGCTGTATGATGCTACGGCACTCTACTAAGGGTGAAAAAGTGAGACTCTGTCTCTGGTAAAAAAAAAAAAAAAATGCACTAGAAACTGAATTTCAAGATTTCAATTGTATTTTTTTTGTATTATTTCTTTATACCAATTGTTTGAGAATTAAACTACTACTATTCCCTTGTTTTTGTAAAAGGCTTTTTTTACAAAAGAAAACCAAACTTTCCAAATAAATATTTTTTAGTTAACCAGTGGATTCTTTGGTTCTTACATCATCATATTAAAACATGTAAAAGAATGTTGAAATAGAAGATAATGGACATGACAGACTAAAGAAGCATCTTGGTCGACTTTTCATTCTTTTTGATGTGGAAATACAAAGAGGCCATTCCTCCTACTTGTGAAAGGCACATTTTTCTTAGGCTTGAACTTTCAAACAAAATACATAGTTTATGTCTATACACATTCCTATTCTACATTTCAGATGTTATTCAAGTTGTAAAATTGCCAGGCCAAAGGACTATGTCAATTCCGAGTGAAGGCTTGTACAGACCATTATTAACATAAGAGGTAGGGAGAACACAGCTTGAATTTGATATCCCAGGTGGAGTTTGCTGCTCTGGAAATTAGAAAAACAAAACCTTTGACACTCATGATAGGAAATATAAGATATGGATATTATTGTAACAATTACCATGGAACCACAATCTGTCAATTTAATTTTCATTTTTTGATTATTAAGAACATCCAATATGTTCTTACATATTTGTTTTTATGCCAGCAAAAAGATTCACAACAATGAATTTAAAGCAATCATTTAAGCAATCATTAAAAAGATGATTGAAGCAATCATTTAAAAAGATTCACAACAATGAATTTAAAGTTACTTAAATTTCTACTTCTCTCAACCCTGCTCTCTATCTGCCTCACTCTCTACTTATTTTTATAACAGATTGGGTAAAAAAATAATTCAATCTTGCTTGCCATTTCTATTATTGAAGGGTCAAGGAAACCCTATACAAAAATAAATGTATGTGAAGAAAATGTTATTCTTCTGGTTTGTTTTGTTTAATTCTCCTCTGAAGTAGCTTATTTTCCTTGACTAAGAGGTTATTGAGAAGTACAGGCAAACTTCAAGAAGAATTTGATAATACATCAAGTTGTAGTTAAGGGTCACTACTATCAACTCAGGTTCAAATTACTCACCCTGTCAACTAGAAAGTCACTATCATGGTTTGCAGCAGGAATTTATTTGTGAGATTTCCACTAGTTTTCAGATAATGAAATTCTGACTTGGTCTTCTAACTCTAGCACAAGATGGAATTTCCTATAGAAAAGACTAATGATGGCTTTCAAAATATTTATATGCTTGATGATTATATTAATACCAAAAGTTCTCATATTTGTTTTAAACAAAATTGTTTATGTGTAACTTATAATGTCATACCAGCTCATGTTCTAGGCTTTTGAGGAAATGAATTGAGAGGGACTTAATCCAAAAGAAAAATACTACTAAAAGTACTTTGAATTCTTACAGCACTCTTTCTTATCAAGATTATATATTTTTTCTTTTTGACAATAACTAGGAAAATATGGAAGATTAGAGTAAGTATAGCAAGGATAAATCCTTTCCCCTTGGCTAGTAAATAATGCAAAGAAATGGAAGACATTTATAATTATGCATCTTATTTTTATTAACTTTACATGTATTAGAGATATTGCAAATATATAACCAGAAAGTTATAGAAAGTTTTTATGAAAACACTTCTTCAAATCAAAGGGAAGTGTTTTTCCCTTTGTATGTTAAGAGTGGCACATCTCTTGTTTATGGCAACACCAAGTTTAGTGTTCCACATAAAATTACGTGAAATTTTCAACATTCACTATTTGTGGTAAATGTTTTTATTTTCTGGTTCTAACTCATCTTTGGAATGTTACTTTTTATTCTCTTCCAAGAGAAGGCAATTTAACTTTTCTTAGCATTAATCTTGCAAAGATTTAGCTCAAATCTGATCATTTTGGAGGCATTAATAACACGTCACATTATCTTTACTTCTGAGATTGCTGCTTCACATCCAAAGTGTGTTTTGCTATAATAGATAACTTATAAAAGGAGGAAAAATTAAAGTCCTTGTGACTGAACCAGTGGCACGAAAGTTTGGATGGCAGTAGATTACTGGATGATTCTATTCTCCAATTCTCTATCTTCCTCGGATAAAAAATTAAGTCTGAAAGGGCCAGAGTTGATGATGGTAATGGTTGAATTGCTGCTAAATACTTATTAAAATAAGTGGAATTATTTCTGCATTCAAATCAATTCAGAATTTTACCATGAAAAAAAAGAACACTTTCTTGCTCTTTTCCTCTACCTTCTCTACCCACCTCCTTCCTTACCTTGCATAGTAGAGATGCTAATTTCCCAGGGTGGGTCATATCAGATCAGGCTCTTCCAATGCTCTTTTCTCTTTCATTGCTTTTTTTCCATGTGACTGGACAGAGTATGATAATTTCCAAAGTCTCATTTAAACCTCTGAAGAAAGGGGATATTAGGTTTGATAATACAGTACTTTTAGTGCAAGAATGTTTCTGTGAATGAGATACAATTAAGAATTCTTGTAGGGCAAGGGGCATGAATTAGTAATAACATAAGGCAAACCCACCTAGAGTCTTACAAGCCTGCCAGTGTATCAGCATTTTATAATTGTTTTCCAATTATTCCCAATATAGCTATTTACTTCCAGAAACTCATAGGAAGCAAAGATGGTAGTCTGGAGCAATATTTAAATAAATCAAAGCTTAGAAACTCTGAAATAGTACCATGTTCAAATATCATTTTGGCCTTTTAACAATTGAGTGATTTATTTACTTTTCTTTCCCCTAGTTTTTTCATCTAGAAAATGAAAGTTAAAAATTTGTATTTTGTAGAAAGGTTAAGTAAATTATTGACCCTTTGGTTCACAGCATATGGTCTACCTTTGTAAATGTTTCATGTGCAGTTGAAAAGAATGTACATTCTGCATTTGTTGAATGGAATGTTCAGTAAATGATCAGTAGGTCAGGTTAGATGGTAGTGTTATTCAAGTTTTCTATATGCTTACTAATTTTATGTCTATTCATTTTATCAATTACTGAAAGAAGAGTGCTGGTATCTCTACCTATAATATAGATTAGCTGATTTCTACTTTCAGTTCCATCAGTTTTTGCTTTCAGTAGCTTGAAGCTCTTCCTTCCATTGAGTACATATATCTATTTAGGTATTTTTTGTGAATTACACCTTTTGCTATTATGAATATATGGTTTGTGATTGCCAGAGTGAGACCCTGTCTCTAAAAATAGCCGGGCATTGTGGTAGGTGCCTATAGTCCCAGGTACTCCGGAGGCTGAGGCAAGAGAATCACTGGAGCCCAAGAGTTTGAGGTTTCTGGGAGTGATGACGCCATGGCCCTCTACCAAGGGTGACAAAGTGAGACTCTGTCTCAAATATATCTGCTCCAGCTTATGATATGAGTTTATTCTGTTTAGCTTTTTCCATCATTTAATTTTAACCTGTATCTTTATATTTAAAGTGAGTTTCTGCTAAGCATTGAATACTTGAGTCACATTTTTTTCCAAACTGACACTATCTTTTAAGTAAAGTTTTTATTCCCCTTTCATTAAAAGTAATCATAAATATGTTTTGGTTAATGAAATCTATACTCACGTGTCTCTTTTGTTGTTTTTTTCTTATTTCTATTTTATTAAAAATTACTTGAGACATTTTTACTATTTCTCTTTATCCACTCAGTAGTCATGTTAGTTAATAACTCTGTCTACATTTTGGCAGTTGTCCTAGGGTTTCCACTATGCATCTTTAATCTGTTATAATCTAGATTCAAATAATTTTATTCTCTATAAATCATTATTTATGATATCTCCATCATACATTTTATTTCATCATAATGTTAATAGAAAAAACCCAAAATACACAAAGTAATTTAAAGAGGTTTATTTGAACCAAGTATGTATAGCTGGCCTGGATCACATACCCTTAAGAGGTCTAGAGTAAATGTACTCACACTGGGTGGGTTACAATTTGTTTTACATGTTTATAGAGACAGAAATTACACATAAGATCCTAAGTCAGTATGTGGAGGGCTTATATTGATTTGGCCCCAAATGTCAGAACATCTCAAAGCAGAGGCTTATAGGTCATACGTAGGTTTACAGACTCTTTGGTTTATAATTGGTCAATGATATGAAGTTTTGTCTAAAGGCTCAAAATGTTTGAAATGTTTTAAGGTAAGTATGTCTGTTAACCAAAGACAAGCCACAAGACATTTACTGTAACTCAAGTGATCTGTTAAGTAAACTGATAGCCAACAGGTGTAACACAAGTTTTGTATTATATAGTCTTAGGCCTTTCACTTGCTGTTACCAGGACTAGCTCTAAAATTGGGGGGAAGTGACTAGGCTCGTCTGACCCCCCATTAGACCTTGTCCAGTCTCATGGCCATCACCCGAGCTTTAAGGTTTTTTTGAAATTCCCTTTGCCAGGAAGGTGTCCATTTAGTCTGCTGGAGGTCTTAAGATTTTATTTAAGGTCACAGTGTTATATAAACCCCACAATACATTCTGATTATTTTTCTTTAAATAATTATCTTTTTTAAAGACTTAAAAAAGAGTGAAAACCTATATTTTATTTATCCACATATTTTACCATTCCTGGCATTATTCGATCTTTTGTGCAAACCCAAGTTTTTATCTGGAAATATTTATTTCAGCCCAAAGACTTCCCTGTAAATTTCTTGTAGTATGCTATAATGTATTCTGTCAGCTTTTTGTTTTTAGGAAAATTCTTTATTATACCTTATTTTTGCTCTGCAATCTGTTTATCTGATATTCGTGTAACCTCATCAGCTTGATTTTGATTAACATTAGTATCATATATTTTTGCTTTTGTCTATTATGTTCTTGATATATCAAATGGGTTATATCTTCTATTATATTCTTTACATATATAATAGGTTTATTTTAAACAGTATGGAGTTAGATTTTCTATTATTTTTTATATATAAAATGGGTTTCTTTTAAGCAGCATAGAGTTAGATCTTCTGTTATGTTATTTACATATACATATATAATGGGTTTCTTTTAAGCAGCATAGAGTTAGATTAAATCCAATCTCTCTTGTAATTGGCAGGTTTAAGCTATTTATATTTAATGTAATTCATGATATGGTTGGGTTAAATGTGTTATCATGACATTTAATTTTTATCTGTACCACGTATTTTTGTTTCTTTTTGTCACTACTTATGCCTATTACTGGACTGCATATTTTATGATTCCAGTTTGTAATCTTATTACCTCTTGGTTATGTTAATTTAGTGGTCAATTTAGGGTTTATGGTACACATATATAATTTATCACAACACTACCAGCCCTACATTACTTCATGAATAAAGTAACAACCTTACAACAGCATACTTTCTGTACTTTTCTCTCCTCAACTTTGTTGCCATTATTGTGATACATTTTAATTCTTCATAATGTTATAAAGCCCATAATGTTTTGTTTTTGCTTTCACTTTAACAGTTGATCATGCTTTAGTAAATTTAAATAACAAAAATAAAGGCTTTTAAAAAATCTCCTGGGCTCTTTATTTGTTGGAGGCTAGATTTACATCTTATATTGTTTTACTTTACCTTAAAAAAAAAACTTTTACTAGTGCAACCCTGCTATGATAAACTTTTTTAATGTTTGTGTTCATTAAAAAATTACTTATTTTGCTTTAACTTTTGAAGTATATTTTCTTTTCTTTCTTTTGTTTTTTGAGACAGAGCCTCAAGCTGTCACCCTGGATAGAGTCCTGTGGCATCACAGCTCACAGCAACCTCCAATTCCTGGGCTCCAGTGAGTCTCTTGCCTCTGCCTCCCAAGTAGCTGGGACTATAGGCGCCCACCACAACGCCTGGCCATTTTTTGGTTGCAGCCGTCATTGTTGTTTGGCAGGCCCGGGCTGGATTTAAACCCGCCAGCTAAGGTGTACGTGGCTGGCACCTTAGCCCGTTGAGCCACAGGTGCCGAGCCTGAAATATATTTTCTATGGTTAAGGTATTCTAGATTGACAGACTTTTTTAAAAATAATTTTGAGATTATATTCTTTGTCTTCTAGATTTCATTCTTCCCAACAACAATGACAAAAATCTGTTGTCCTTTTATCTGTTCTTCTATGTATGATATCTACTTTTCTTTGGATTCTTTTAAGTGTTGTTTATTTTATTTGTTTTACAGTTTTGTTTTAATCGCTAGTATTAAGCAATTTAATTATGATGAACCGGATGTAGCTTTCTTTGTATTTTTTTTTTAATTGTTGGGGATTCATTGAGGGTACAAGAAACCAGTTTACTCTGATTGCATTCATTAGGTAAAGTCCCTCTTACAATTGTGTTTTGCCTCCCAAAAGTGTGGCATACACCAAGACCCCACCCCCCTCACTCCTTCCCTTTCTCTGCTCTTCCTTTCCCTACCCCTCCCTCCTTCTTTCTCTCTCTACTCTCCCTTTCCCCCACCCCCACCATGTCATTAATTGTCATTAATTGTCCTCATATCAAAATTGAGTACATGGGATTCATGCTTCTCCATTCTTGTGATGCTTTACTAAGAATAATGTGTTCCACTTCCATCTAGGTTAATACAAAAGCTGAAAGTCTCCATTGTTTTAATGGCTGAATAGTATTCCATAGTGTAAATATACCATAGCTTGTTAATCCAATCCTGGGTTGGTGGGCATTTAGGTTGTATCCACATTTGGGTGATTGTAAATAGAGATGCAATAAACAGTCTAGTGCAAGTGTCCTTATGATGAAAGGATTTTTTTCCTTCTGGGTAGATGCCTAGTAATAGATCGCAGTATCAAATGGGAGGTCTAGCTTGAGTTCTTTGAGAGTTCTCCATACTTCCTTTCAAAAAGGTTGTATCAGTTTGCAGTCCCACCAGCGGTGTAAAAGTGTTCCCTTCTCACCACATCCATGCCAGCATCTGCAGTTTTGAGATTTTGTGATGTGGGCCATTTTCACTGGAGTTAGATGGTATCTCAAGGTGGTTTTGATTTGCATTTCTCTAATAATTAGGGTTGATAAGCATTTTTTCATATGTTTTTAGCCATTTGTCTGTCTTCTTTAGAGAAGTTTCTATTCATGTCTTTTGCCCATTGATATATGCGATTGTTGGTTTTTTTCATGTGGATTAATTTGAGTTCTCTATAGAGCCTAGTTATCAAGCTTTTGTCTGATTCAAAATATTCAAATATCCTTTCCCATTGTGTAGGTTGTCTATTTGCTTTGGTTTTTGTCTCCTTAGCTGTACAGAAGCTTTTGAGTTTAATTAAGTCCCATTTGTTTGTTCTTGTTGTTGTTGCAATTGCCATGGCAGTCTTCTTCATGAAGTCCTTCCCCAGGCTGCTGTCTTCCATTGTCTTTCCTATGATTTCTTTCACGATTTTTTTTTCTGCAGTTTCTGGCCTGGGCTGGATTTGAACCCATCACCTCCAGCATATGGGGTCGGTGCCCCACTCCTTGAGCCACAGGCGCTGCCCTCTTTCAGGATTTTTATTGTTTCATGCCTTAAACTTAAGTCTTTTATCTTTCTTGAATCAATTTTTGCGAGTGGAGAAAGGTGAGGATCCAGTTTCAGTCTTTTACATGTAGATATCCAGTTCTCTCAGCACCGTTTATTGAATAGGGAGTCTTTCCCTCAAGGTATGTTCTTGATTGATTTAATCAAAGATTAGGTGGTTTTAAGATGTTAGTTTCATTTCCTGGTTTTCTATTCGATTCCAAATGTCTATGTCTCTGTTTTTGTGCCAGCACCATGCTGTCTTGACCATTATGGCTTTGTAGTACAGCCTAAAATCTGGTATGGTGATGTCCTCAGCTTTGTTTTTATTACTAAGAACTGCTGTAGCTATACAGGTTTTTTTCTGGTTCCATATAAAACGCAGAATCATTTTTTCCAAATCTTGAAAACACGATGTTGGTATCATAATAGGGATTGCATTAAATAGGTAGATTGCTTTGGGAATTATAGACATTTTAACAATGTTGATTCTTCCCAGCCATGAACACGGAATGTTCTTCCATTTGTTAATATCCTCTGCTATTTCCTTTCTTAGGATTTCATTATTTTTTTTATAGAGGTCCTTCACTTCCTTTGTTAGGTATATTCCTAGGTATGTCATTTTCTTTGAAGCTATGCTGAAAGGAGTTATGTCCTTATTTAGCCTCTCATCTTGACTGGTATTGCCATATACAAAGGCTACTGACTTGTAGATATTGATATTATATCCTGAGACATTGCTGTATTTTTTGATGACTTCCAGGAGTCTTGTGGTTGAGTTTTTGGGGTTCTCTAAGTATAAGATCATATCATCAGCAAAAAGTGAGAGTGTGACCTCCTCTGCTCCTACTTGGATGCCCTTTATTTCCTTGTCTTGCCTAATTGTATTGGCTAAAACTTCCAGCACTATGTTGAATAGTAATGGTGACAGAGGACAATCTTTTCTGGTTCCACTTCTCAGAGGAAAAGCTTTCAGTTTTAGTCCACTCAGTAAAATATTAGCTGTGAGTTTCTCATAGATAGCTTTGATTGGTTGCAGAAATGTGCCACATATGCCTATACATTTCAGTATTCTAGTTAGAAAGGGATGCTTGATTTTATCGAATGCCTTTTCTGCATCTATTGAGAGATCATATGATCTTTTTTTTTTCAAGTTTAAATATAATTTTCCGTTGTTACCTTTTTCAACAATTAAAACTTCATTTTTGCTAGTGTTCCTACCTCTATTATTTGGTTTTTCCCCCAATTTTATCCCTTAAAGTTTTTGATTTGCTTGTTTTGTTTTGATTTATTGCAATTTGTCTTTCCTCTCTACTTGGTGGAGGTGGGGTACTGTGTCCAAACAGGCTGGCAAAGAGCTGCTGACCAAACCTCCCAACCCGGCACTCCCAGAGGTTGTGGGTTCTTAAGGTTGGGTCAAAGTACCCTTTTGTGCACCTATATTGCTCCTGTCCCCCTCTTTCTGTGCCTATCTTCTTTTTGTCAATAGTCACTTCTACCCAATCCCTCTCCTTTCTCCTTTTTCTTCTCTTTTTCTTTCTCAGAGGTAGAGGACAAAGTTCTTGAGATAACTCAAAGGGATGTTTCTGGGCAGATCCTGCCAGCAGGAGATGCCTGAAGTCTTCTCTCCCCAGTCTCACCATACCCAGTTGCAAGGAAGCTGTTACTCAGGCCGCCATCTTGCTCCAGAAGTCTCTATATTTTTTTCTTTTTTATTGTTTGGGATTCATTCAGGGTATAAAGAATTAGAATGCACTGATTGCATTTGTTAGGTAAAGTCTCTCTTATAATTGTGTCCTGCCCCCAAGAGGTATGCCATACACTGTGACCCCAATCCCTCTCCTTTCCCTCTCTAGTCACTGTCTCATTCCCTTACTCCCTACCTTGTATTAGATGACCTACTGCCTTCATATTAGAATTGAGTATACTGGGTACAATGTATTTCTTATACTTGGGTTTCATTGTAATTTTTGGCTTTTGGATTTATAATTATCTTCTTATTTAGAAATTTGGGCTATTATTTATAATTTTTCACCCTCCTGTCTCCTTTTCTTTAGACTTCAAGTACATGTATATTTGACTCCTTGAAAGTTTTCCAGGTTCATCTATCTCTATTATTTCATCATCTTTATTCTTGGATAATTCCTATTGCTATATCTTTAATCTTCTAAATTCTTTTTTCTGTAACATCTAGCCTGCCATTAATCTCATCAAGTACATATCTTTAAAATCATAGATAGTGTATTTTTCAATTTTAAAAATTTGATCTCAGTCTTTTGGACATTTTTCTTGTTTTTATTGAACACATTTAATCTGTCCTCTAGAATAGTGGACTCCTTTCTGATAAGCAATTTCACCTCTTCAGAAGACAGGTAGCAATGACTGGATAAAGTTTTGTCACAATGTGAGTGGAAGATTACTGACTTTTAATGGGTAGAATGCTGCTAACCTTTGGTCTCTAGCAACAACAAAAATTTAAAAAAAACTTTTGAGGCAATTGACTAAAATGTCGATAGCTTTAAAATTAAAAGGCCCTGCTCTTCTTGAATATATTGAAAATACTTAGGGTAACTATTTTAATTTCTTTTTCTAGTAATACTATTATCTGTATCATTTTTCAGTTTGTTTTGATTGAGATTGAATTTTTCCACTTATTATGAGTTGTATTGTTTTGCTTCTTTTCATAGCTAAAAGTTTCTATTGGACACTAGATTTTGTGATTCCTTTTTTCTTTTTATTTGTTACACACCTTTGTATCTATACAAATCTTCGTGTGATTTGTTCTAGGATGGAGATAAATTATTTGGAAACATTTCAATTCTTTCTGAGTTTGCTTTTCACCTTTTCTAGGGAAGTTCAGAGATCAATTTATCCTGTGTATAACTTTTTCTACTCTTAGGCAAGATGCATCCTAATTTTCTATCAACTCTTGGTGAATTATGACATTTTCCATTTTGATTAGCTTATACCTACTTTTCTTTCAACACAAGAACTGTTCCTTCCAGTCCTTTCAGATGGTGTTTCCTTGACCTTACTTTTTTTTCTCATATGCATGTGCTACTGGTAATCAACTGAACACTTAAACAGGAATCTCTGCATATCTCTCGAGTTCTTTTTTCTGTGTAGCTTTCTCCCTTTTGGTACCCTGTCTTGTAAACTCAAGCCACCATATCTTTCCTCGACTCCCAGGTCCATCTCCTCAACTGAGGGAGGCTTTGCCTAAACATCTTTGCAGTGTTACCTGGTACCTTTCTCCAGGCCATAAGCTGGAAAAAGAAAAAGAAAAGGCCCATCTAGTCTGCTTTCTCATCTCTCAGAGATCACAACCCTTCATTGTCTAATATCCAATGTCTTAAAAGTTGTTGTTTTATTTATTTTTTATTTTATTTTACTTGTTGTTTCAGGATATTGTGAACATTATATTGGGTGTCTTCCTTTAAATGGTGCTTTTTAACTAGCAGTTCAGTGACCCACAGATTAGCCTGGGCTTTTCCAGGCTTTGCTTTTCTTCCACAGCTTGTTTCCAAGCTGTGTCAGGGCACAGCTTGGTCACTTTTTCTCTAGGGCTTACTTAGCCCTACTGTTAGAGCATGGTTCGTCCAGTGGATGTTTCACATGTCCAACTAGGGACAACCTCTATTTAGAACTTCCATATTTTCTAGCTCTGTGTGACATTTGGGAAATATTTACCAAACTGCTTCTTTTTTTTTTTTTTTTGTAACATGTGAACAGTTTATTAAGAATTAAACAAAGGTATGATGTGATACAGTACAAGCAAGACACTCAAGATAGGTATAGTACTACTCACTCAAAAACTTGAATTTCACCTCAAAAAAAATCATGAGACAAAAGAGAAAACAATTTCACTGTTATAAGATAAGATATTTCATGCAAAGTATCAACTCTGCCCGCCCCCAAAGCTCAACTTCCCAACAAACAAAAAACTATCTGGGAATACTGCTATGCTAAACAGTAATTAAGAAATGAATTGAATTAAATAACAAAGTTCAAACTGTCATAAACTCATAGACCACAATGATGTTACAAAACAAGCAATTCCAGAAATCTTATAAACAATAAAAGAAATATTTCAATATCATTCTACTTGATCTGGATACACCTGATA
>CAUYON010125661.1:0-12222 GCA_963573935.1 Arctocebus calabarensis
TATTTGTTTTTATTATTGCTTTTATCATATTTTTATATGGTACTATATATTAAAGTCACTTGTAATTTTTAATCTAACTTCTTCAGTGCCATACTATATAACAAACACTTTGAAGTAAAGGGTCATTATCCTGATTCATTAGAAATTTCCTGTATCCGATCAAAACATTTTTAATATATTCAGATGAATCAGATAGATACTCTTTGGATTTTATGTGATTTAGAACTCACGCTTAGGGACTATTTTTTGACTTGCATTGATCTGGACTGGTAGCATCCATATTTGAAGTATAATTTTCAATATGAAATCTCTCATCCATCACCATTCTGAAAAAAAGAAATTTTTTTTTTTTTGCTTCTCTGATGTAAATGTCCCCTCTTTTCAACATCTTATGTTTTCTATTTACTGGATTTCCTCTTTTTTCTTGAGAGGGCTTCTCCAAACAGCTTCTCAAGAGAGGATATGTGAAAGATAAACTTTTAGAGTTGCATGTCTGGAAAATGTCTTTATTTTGTCCTCAGGATGTTCAAGGTCTCCTTGTAGCTTGTTTGTTTTCATATATGACTCTTTCTTTTCACACTTTCTTTATCAGAGTTTACAGAATATTCCCCTGAGACCCATTTTCTTAAAACTTTTACAACTGCTTTGGTCTGGGTCTGTTTTTCTTCCATTTTTATGGACATTTCATGAGTTATTTAAAGCTAAAAATTCATATCCTTTAGTTCCTGAAACAATCCTGAAACTTTTTTATGAAATGCACTCAGTTTTTTGCAGAATCCTGGAAGCCCAATTGGGCAAGACATTGAGGGTGTCATGTATCACGCTGATGATCACAAGTTGTTTATCTCCATCTTTCTCCTTCAGTACCACAGTCCTGCTTGCATCTGTAACTGGTGTCCCTCTTTCGAGAGTATCATTAATACTTTGATTGTGGAATAAAGTTGCAGCCTTCTAAAAGCAGGTCAGTGCTCACCAGTTGCAGAGAATGGAAGATTTCTTACTGGAATACAATTGATTTTTAAACAAATTTACTCAGATCTTTGACCAGAGAAAACTATGGGGAAAGCTCAAAGATAGATACTGAGGACTGTCCATTGTCACACTTTTAATCATCAGCACATCCGCACCTGTTCCCTTGCAAGTCATATCCCTGATCTTTTGTCATCTCTTGGTTATCCAAACATTCAATTTTTCTGTCAACCACATTTTCTCGTCTGGGCAGATTCCCATGAAATAGTTCCTTAGCATCATAAACAAACAAACAAACACACAAATATACAGCAAATATCATCGGCAATCACAACAACAATAATATATCCCAAATAAGTAGACAAATACATAATTTCTTTTATTTCAGGGTCCTATTCTCATCTTTATAATCCATAAATAAGCTACTTAATGTTATCCATTATATTTATTATTGCTTAGGGATCGTTCATAACATGAAAGGATTCAAGAATAACAATGCTGAACTTTAGTAACCTTTGCTGGCAGAGACCCAGTGGAAGCCAAGACTATAGAAAGGTGGTTGCAAGTTGCACTGAAGCTGAATGGGTAGTCCAGTAACAGACAGGGGATGATGCAAATTCAAGGAGAGTTAGGTGAGTGTTTGGTGTGGTGAGACTAGTGAGTGTAGCAGAATGTGGGCATTCACCCCATTCAAAAGACATGTCTGCAAAGAAAAGCTAGGGATGGCAGTGGGGTATACCAGGTGAGGGAGATATCATTACTGTGGAACCAGGTACTCTAATCATTTTACAGAAAGTGAATGGAATGCAACAGTGGTGGAATTCGAAGAAGTTATTAACCCATAGGCTGTAACAGGCTTCATCCACACAGATGCAGAGAGCAAGGCTTCATTTCTATCAGGCATGGATTGGAAGGCAAGAGGAGATATGTGGGAGCTTAATGACTAGATTATCTAGAAAGCATCCTAGCACTTTAAAGAATCAACTACAAGGCAATTTATAAATACTACCAAATATTTCTTAAACTCTAGTCCATAGACATTCTAGACTAGAGTCATAAGGTGAAAGTGCTATGAAGATAGACTCTTTGTTCTTTCCGTCTTAGTTCTCTATACAGAGGTTATGAGTTGATTCTCTCCCTGAAGACAATACAGGAGTGCTAATCATTAGTAGAAAATCTGGGTTTGTATGTTCTATGGGCAATGAGGTGTCATTCATACAATATTCCATTTGAAATAAGTGAATTAATTGGCTTAAACAACTACAAGTGCCATTTAAAGCTACATAATTATGCAGTTATAATTTAAATCTTTTGATGGATGTGACCTCAACTTTTTTTTTTTCCCAGTAAAGTTACTATTTTTATGATGAGGAAAAATGGACTGTAAGAAAAGAGTCAAAAGTAACTTACCACTCAACTAAGTTGCCTTCATTTTCTGATTTCTACTGAACCTAAGCATACTTCTGTGTGTTTTCCTCCAAGAACTACTTTAGATAATGAGTTACTTTCTTGACTTTAAATTAATGACAAAGTTCCAAAAGCTTTGATTTTGAGCACGTTTTCTTTTTCATTATGAACATGAACACCAGACCTGTGTACCAAAGCATTACTCAGTGTTTCAGTCCAAGTGTTTTGTTTATTTGAGAATTCAATGTGATGAATTAGCAAGAATTCCCTTCAGTCTAAGATTTATGTCCAGAAGTAAGTTTGGCACATAAAAAAGAAGTTTTACTAACATTTTCAAGTCAGTCATCCTAAAATGAATATAAAGACTATGAGCCTATACATAAAAATAGTATTCATCTGAGTTCTTATCATAAAATATGTACAAGTAATAAATTAATGTAAAAAAATATGCAGCATCTTACCAAATAAGACACTTTGAATGCCACATTTTTAGCTATTTTATTTCTTTTCCTGAAGCTACTGAAATTGATACAAATGCCACTTGGGATCAGAAAAACATATTTTTTATAGTATGTGGAAAATAATTTTAAAAAGCTACATTTATAGCTAGATAATGGAATACCACATGGTAACTAAAAGGAATAATGTATGTTCACATGTATTTATATGAAAAGATGTCTCTAATATTTTTGAGTAAAGAATAAATTGTAGAAGTGTATATACTATAATCTTATTTTCATAAAACAATGGATACATTTCTATAAATCTATATTTATCTTACTGTTTCTACTCTTTTCCCTTTTTGCAAATGTGACCTCTTTAGTATTAAATTATCCAGTATTAACCCAAATGTTGGGGGAACTCCATGGACAATTACTTAGGAAGCACCTGGAAATATTTACTAATAGACTTCTCTCAATCCTCCAATCTTCCGGACAGTAATGTTTATAATATAAATTAAGTCAGTATAATTATTAATAATATTTAGTAGGCAAAAATTTCTTAGTTTTAACTTAGTAGGTAAGAGCTGAAAGCCTATGCTGGTTCTACTGAACAGATTACTCCTACAGTAGTAAGTATCATCAATATAGTATCCTACTTTTCTGAACAGTATTGACGTAAAGGGTACAAATGAAAGAAAGAACTCCAAATATTTCATTTTCCTTTCATCATAAGAAATTCTTTTGTATGGGCCTGCAAATATTTACAGGGAATGAGTTAAAAGATCAGGAGGTATAAACCATATTTCTAAGTAATAAAACATTATAAATCGGGCTAGTAAAGTGCTCAATAATATAAGTTTTGGCACCCTTCCTGGGCACATAACTCTACATGACAACCTGGAAGTCTATGTTTCAATTGAGAAGCTTTGGACTCCATGCCTGCCCCATTCCCTTCCCACTCCAGCTCAGCCCTGTGAGTGTCCTTGAACACAAGCACCTAACAGTGTTAGGCTGCACATGTGAGCTCTGTTCCTATGCATGAATACCTCACATTGACCATTGCTCTTCCAGGCTAGGGAAGTGCACACTTGTGATGCTTTTAGTTCAGAGAAGACGTGGATGCCCTCTGTGGGCTGACAGTTATTTAAGCAGGTAATAACAGGGAATATGAATATCTGAAGTGTGGTCTAGAGCACTTCCAGAAACTGCCTCAGCCCCAGAGAGGCAGCTAGCCTAAGGTTTCATCCTTCCTTGACAGGATAAACATTGTATGACTGAATAAGTTGGGTATATAATGTCCTGGTTCTTTTGTCACTATGTGTGACAACATGGTTTTAAACTCCTGAGCTCTCCTTGTGATGAGCCAAGGCTATCATGGAATCTAACTTCCCTTCTGTCCAATATTGCTTTCCTTCCCTCCCTTCCATATTTGTTGATCATAGGAGCTCCCTAAAAACTCTCCTGCACCCTAAGCCTTACCTCAGAGATTATTTCCCAGACCTTAGCTCCTTATTCAGCAGTGCAAGTCATCTTGAAGGGCTGGGCAACAGCAGGGCCCTTCTGGCTCTAAGGTTCCAGGTAGGCCATTTCTTTCATCTTAAATAGCGAGCATAAAAGTCCCCTGGTGTGTTGCTTCCTCAAGGGAGCTCACGAGCTCATCCCCCAGAGATCCTGATTTAAACATCTCAGATGATTCTGGTAGTTATCAGATTCAAGTTCAGTGACATTTCACTATAGTCTAAATAAGAATGCACCATGATTGAAAGGAACCAAGAGCCCAATAAGCAGTACTGCTTATTCCTTAATACGTGAAAGGCGTAAGTTGGCATGAAGCACAGGAAGTACAGGGAGAAAATATGTAGTGCAGTAATTATCAGAAAACAAAACAAAAACAAAAGCATACTCCCAACATCTTTGTTTGCTTCTGCAAGGTTGGGGCATTTCCCTTCCCACCTTACTAACATTTGCAGACTTATCACCCTGGCCCTGCTTAATGACTTGCTCTACATTTTCTCTATAGCTCCCATCAGTCTTTGCTGTACTATATACAAAGGATCTATATTCTTAAAAGATTGCTAATTTTGACATTAGGCAGTAGAAATGGCATTGGAATTGACATGAGTAAAGAGAAAATTTTGTAGAAAATGAGTTAATAAAAAACCCCTTTGATTTGTGCTTTCTATGAGCATTTTTCAGAAAAGTGAAAAACTTACTTAGGCATCACTTCATCTAATTAATTTTCTCCAGGTCAGTGGAAGAATTATTTTCTGACATTATTTATTTGAAGACATCTGAAATTTAAAATTGTTGGTCCTTTCAGGAGATGTTCCATTTGCAAACAATTTAAAACTTGTTTCCTTCCTTGGTGACAAATTTTCAACAAGGAGTTTATGTTGAAACCTAATTATAGAAACCATGGCAGAGACACAGATTTATTACTGTAAGAGAAAAATAGGTTACCTAATTTACAAACAGGCTGTAGTTTTCTCCTGAGATTTAGGGATGCATTGGCTTTAAAAATGTTATTTCAATAGGAATATCTTCCCTATTTAAAATATATAGGTAGGTGACTTTGACATACAGGCATACCTTAGAGATACTGTGCGTTCAGATTCAGACCACCACAAAAAAGCTAATATTACAAAAAAGCAATTCATACTTTTTAAAATTTTCCCTGTGCATGTTAGAGTTATGTGTACAATATACCGCTGTCTCTAAAGTACATAATAGCATCATGCTTAAAAAATATAAATGCCTCAATTAAAAATACTTTATTGCTACAAATTGCTAAGGATCATCAGAAGCTTTAATAAGCCATAATCTTTTTTGCCAGTGAAGAGTCTTTTCTCAATATTGATGGCTGCTAACTGATCGGGGAGGTGGTTACTGCAGCTTGAGGTGGCTGTAGCAATTTATTGAAATAGGCAATGAAGTTGTCACGTCAATAAACTCTTTCTTTCATGGAAGATTTCTCTGTAGCATGTGATGCCATTTGACAGCATTTTATCCACAGAAGTTCTTTACATTGGAGTCAACGCTCTGAAACCCTGCTGCTGCTGCTGCTTTATCAAAAAGGTTTATGTAAATATTCTAAATCTTTTGTTGTCATTTCAGTAATGTTCATAGTTTCTTCAAGATCAGATTCCATTTCAAGAAACCACTTTCACTGCCCATGGATTAAAAGCAATTCCTTACCCATTCAGATTTGTATTTATTTTTGTCTTTATAGATGATGGAGTCTCACTGATACTAGAGTGCAGTGGTGAAATCACAGCTCATTGCAGCCTCAAACTCCTGGGCTCAAATGATCCTGGTGCTTCAGTCCCATAGGTCACAGGAACTATAAGTACGTGCTCCCATCTATGGCTGATTTTATTTTTTTTATTTTACAGACAAGGTGATTCTTTGTTGCTCAGGCTAGAGTGCAATAGCATCATCATATATCACTGCAGGCTCAAACTCCAGGACTCTAGGGATCCTCTTGCCTCTACCTCCTCAGTAGACGGAACTACAGGCATTAGCTACCATGCCCAGTTAATTTTTTTTTTTTTTTTGGTGCAGATGGGGCCTTACTATGTTACTCAGGCTGGTCTTGAACTCTTGGACTCAAATGGTCTTCCCACCTTGGCCTCCCGACATTCTAAAATTATAGGTGTAAGCCACCATGCCTAGACTAAATGTATTTTTGAGATGAAATCTTCCTATGTTATTCAGGCTTGTCTCAAACACTTGTCCTCAAGGGATCCTCAAGCCTCAGCCTCCCAAGTCTTTTAAATTATAAGCATCACCCACTGCACACAGCTCATTCAAATTTTATCATGAGATTGCACCAATCAAGTCGTATCTTCAATCTTCACTTCTAATTTGAATTCCTTTGCTATTTAAAACATATCTGCAGTTATTTTCCCCTCTGTAGTCTTGAACCTTGAAGTCATTTATGAGGGTTGTAATCATCTTTTTCCACATTCCTATTTATGTTGATATTTTGACCGCCTTTTAAGAATTATTAATGTTCTTCATGACATCTAGAATGGTGAATCCTTTCCAGAATGTTTGCAACTTTCTACCTTGCCTAGATCTATCAGAGGAATTACTATTTATGACAGCCATAGCCTTCACAAATATATTTCCTTAATAATAAGAAAGTTGAAATTACTTCTTGATTCATGACCTGCAGAACGAATACTCTTTATCAGGTATAAAAACAAAACAAATCTCCTTTTACATCTCCATCAGAACTCTTGAGCTACCAGGTATGTTGTCAATGACTGGTAATATTTCAAAATAAATATATATTTTTTTCTGAAGGTCTCAACATTGGCCTTAAAATATTAAATAAACCATGCTATAAACAAATGTGCTGTCATCTAGGTTTTGGTCTTAGATTTATAAAATATAAACAGAGTAGCTTTAGCATAATTCTAAAGAGCCCTAGATTTTTGGAATGGTAAATGAGTATTGGTTTCAACTTAAAGTTACCAGCTATATTAGCTACTAACAAGAGAATGATCTTGTGAAAGTCCCAGATGCCATCTTTTCTCAAAGGTGGCCCTTTAAGCTACATTGAAAACCTGTTTCTTGCCATGTTAATCAGCAGTTTTACTAGAATTTTGGATAACTTATTGCAGTTTCTCCATCAGGACCTGCTGCCTCACCTTGTGCTTTCATGTTATGGAGGCAACTTACTTCCTTAAACGCACCACTCAGTCTCTGCTAGCTTCAGACTTTTCCTGTGTGGCTCCTCACCTTCTCAGCTTTCACTGAATAGAAGAGAGCCAGGGCCTTGCTCAGGAATAGGCTATGGCTTAAAGCAATTTTGTGGCTGGTTTAATTTTTCATCTGCAGCACTAAAACTTTCTCCGTATCAGCAATATGTCTGTTTTCACTTTTGAATTTTTTTATCATTCATGTGCTCATTACAGCAACACTTTAATTTTTTTCAGAAACCTTTCATTTCAATCACAACTTGGCTAACTTGGCTAGATTTGCTTTCAGCTTATCTTGACTTTTGACATGCTGTCCTCACCAAACCTAATCATTTCTAGTTTTTGATATACAATGAGAGATGGCCGACTTTTCCTTACTTAGATGCAACTATTGTAGGGTTGTTAATTGGCCTATTTTCAATATTGCTGTGTCTCAGGAAATAGGAAGGCCTGAGAAAGGGAGAGAGATGGGAGAGCAGCTGGTGGGTGGAGCAGTCAGGCACACACAATGTTACTGATTATGTTCGCCATTGTAAACAAGCACGGTTGGTAGTTTTGTTACCCAGTTATGTGGTAACATCACAGATCACCATAACAGCATAGCAGATGTTATGAAGAAGATGAATGAAGAAAGTATGCTGGGTGGGGTTGGATAGGATCAGCCTGCCTTAAGGCTCAACTATCTTGGCAGGGGTCAGGGATATCCTCTTAGGCAGCTGAGGAAAGCCAGAAGGCAGGGGCTGGCCTGGCCCCAGCAAAGTAGAAATCACCTCATGGGAGAGGAACCATCTGGGATTCACAGAATGGCTATTGCGAGTGTTACACTCTTCTCCCTCCTACCCTGTCCTGAGGTCTCCTTCTGGTGTCTGGCTATAAGCAAGAGATCAAACTAGTGGCACTCACAAGCAATGTCTTGGCAGGTGGGGAGTTTTCCTGTCCAGGATCCTGCCCCAAAGTGAATGTGTGGCTTTCTTGTGGGGAAAGGATATTCTATAAGCACGCTATTTCTTGGAGCCACACTTGACTTTTCTTTTGTCCATGTACACTTCTACACCTCTCAAAATTAGTTTACAAATCTCCTTTCTATTCCCCTAAGCAATATGATTGAGCCCTGGGGATATGAATATGTGACCTGTCCCCTGGTCCCTCAAATTTAATCCTTTCCCCATTTTTTTTTCCAATTTTTGGCCAGGACTGGGTTTGAACTGGCCACCTCCGGCATATGGGGCCAGCGCCCTACTTCTTTGAGCCACAGGCGCCACCCCTCAAATTTAATCCTAACTGTGCCTGGGAGAAGTGTGCTAATCCTGAGGCTCCTGTGATGTGCTCAAACGGGCTCAATAACTCTGTCTTTCCGGGTGTGCCCTACTCTGTTGGAACAGCCAGCTGGGCAGCACTGGGCAGGGCTGGTGGGGAAGAACCTCAGTCTGTGTACCACTTTGTCTGATGCAAATTCTAAGAAGAAAGGCATGAGCCCCATTCTGGGAAGCCTTCATGTGCTCCTGAGAGCCCCTGCTCCATCATCCCTTGAGACATCTGTGCCACTTGGCAGCAGCGGGTGGGGAAGGGCATGAGGAGGAAACAAGTCTCAATGTACCAGAACTGGCATTCTGGTCCCCCTTGTCCTTCTCCCCAGAAGGCAGTCCACTTGGAATGTCCAAGCTCTGGGATCACACAGTTCTCCCAGGACCCCCTTTCCCCCATGGACTTTGCAGTCTGGAAAGGAGTTGGGAAATATTTGTGTGGGGACCGACCGGTGGCACTAAAACTGAAAGGCTGAAGCTCTCAGGGGAGGGGAAGGGCAGTGAAGCCATACAATGCCTGCCATCTCATCCTGGGTCTGTGGTGAGGAGGAGCAACCCTGAGGGAGCTGACAGCCCAATGCTTTGTTTTCAAGAAGTTCCCACTTCACTGGCAATAGCAACTTTTGTAATCATGAAGATAGAGAAGTTCTCAGTAGTTTAGAGGCCTGCTGACTACCAGAAATGCTAGGGAAGGAGAAACAAAACCTCCAATTACCCTTTCTATTCTGTAGGAAGAAGCTGTCCAGCATCTCTAGTAGGTTCTGGCACTTTTCCCTCAGAATTACAACTGAGCTATGGTTTTTGATCCCACTCTACCACTTTCCCTGTTTTTTTTAGTTGATCTGGCAACTGAAGTCTCCAGTCAGTCACCTTGTCCCACCTATCACATTTACATAATTTCTTTTTTAGAGTGCTGCATCATTTGAGAATTCTGACAATGATTTTGTTTCAATTAGGAGTGCTTTGGGGTCAGGCACGGTGGCTCACATCATTAATCCCAGCACTTTGGGAGCTGGAGGCTCACTTGAGGCTAGGAGTTTTAGACCAGTCTGGGCAACATAGCAAGACCCCATCTCTAATTTTTTTTTTTAATTTAGGTTTGGTGGTATGTGCCAATAGTCCCAGCTACTCAGGAAGCCAAGAACTGTGTTTCCATGGCCTCTGCTAAATACAGACTGAGAAATGTTTATATTATGGAAAAGGGAGGTGAGTATGGATATTGAGTTAGTCAACCAATAATATCTGTCACAGAATTGGAGAAAAGCACTTGAAAATATTCAAATGGTTTGTTGAACTTCTGTTCTTTCTTAAGTCTTTAGAGTTGGGGAAATAGGAAAAAAGGAAGAGCAGAGATCCCCAGTGAGCGATGCCTTGAAATTCACATGCAGGTAACCACAATCACAGTTTGATGGAGCCACCTCTAATCTCATCACACAATTTAATTTTGATTAAATTGTTGTTATTTACAGAGATTTGGATTCCATAATTAAAATTTCAAGTACTTAAGTAATTCTCTCAAAGTATCTTTTTAATCAATTCTCTTCTCCTGTGAGGTGTTATGAGGAAATTTTACATTACTTAGCCCTTATAAGGTACATAAAGACTCGTGGGAGTATTCTCATAAGAAAATAAAAAAGAAAGAGAACAGAAAACGGCATTTTATAGTTGTCATCATACATTAGACTCTGTTACACAAGTTTTGGTTTTTTTTTATTAAATCCTCATGAAATTCTATTGGAGAGAATTGTTGTTGTCCTGACTTTATAGGTGAGGAAACTGGGGCTTAGAAACATGTTCAATTACTCAAGATCATAGTAATAGTAAGAGGCAGAGGACGGGCTTTATCCTCTCTCTGCTGTTTCAAGACAGAAGCCTTTTTGAATTCACCTCATGACTCATGCCCAGCAGTAACTTGCTACCAGAGAACATGTTTAAATGTTTATTCAGCAAATGACTTTAAGTTCTGTCTGACTCAAAAACCCATGATGTTCATGCTATGATCTCCCAATTAAATGTGGCAATATCAGCATTTTAGATATCTGAGGGTGGCTAGTAAAGTCAGAATCAGATTTCAGTTATTTACTATCTATTGCCTTGAGCATGTTACTTAAACTCTTCTGGATATATATTATTTTTTAATTTTAAAATAGTAAGACACATACAAAGGTTTTTAGGATACCAGGCATTTTTCTAAGCCTTTACATAGACCAACTCATTAATGACCCCAATATCATTATGAAATATATGTAGGTATTATCCTTGTTTCACAAATACAGAAACCACTATTCCCACAAAAATATTTTATGTAAATCACCCCCAAACTGAGTGGTTTAAATTGATAATTATATATTTTTGAAAAAATAATAACTGAGGGCCATTCAGCTCATCTTATTTGGATTAGGTTAGCTTTGCTGTGGGCTGGCTCTCTGCTATGTGAATTTCTTTCTCTTTCAGCATCCAAGGGTAAGCCTGGGAATATTTTCTCATGGAAATGGCCAAGTTGGAAGAAAGAACAATTGACAGGTGCTTCTCAAGCATCTGCTTATGCCATATCTGCTAATGTCTCTTTGGCCAAAGCAGGACACATGTTTAGATCTATAGGTGATGATGAATTATGTAACATTTTATTCTTTTGTTTTTATTATTGTTGAGGATTCATTGAGGGTAGACAGAAGCAGTTTACATTGATTGGTTTTGTTAGATAAGGACCCTCTTCTATTTGTGTCCCACCCTAGAGAAGTTAATATTTCCAAACAATAATCTTTCACACTAAAAAATCTTAGCCATGTTGAGAAGGTAAGACTGAAGGTGAGCAAACTCTGCTGATTTCTTAACCTGTTCTTACCACATTATTATATTTTATTACAACCAGAGATTAAAAGAAGATTCATCCACAGTATGTTATTGATAGCAAATGATATAATGTGTTGACATTAAGTGACATAAGGCATGTGAAACCCTTAGCACAGTGCCTGCACATGACAGATGAAAAGGAAAATCATCATCTGAGCATTGCTTATTAAATATAAATGAAAGTGACAGAAATTGCCATAGATTGCCCACATTATATTCACATGCATTTTGAGTCACTTATGAACTTAGGAAAGCTACATATTGGTAGTCTTTAATTTATCTACCCCCGAGGAAGGAGACAATTTCCTAATAGAAGAGTTAGATGTGATGGAAGCCTCAGAAACACTGGTGAGATTTCAAGCCATCTAAAGATTGTGACTTTTTTTTTTTCTTTTCTTCATTCCATTAACACTTATTGAATATTCCCTTTGTTTTAAGGGGCTTACTTTTGTTCATATAATAATGACCAAGATACAGTGTTTGACCTGAAGATGTTTACGGTTTATAGTCTCACTCTCAGAAGTTCTCAGGATTCTTGAA